>CABFWO010003000.1:19942-37190 GCA_902155825.1 Timema genevievae | reverse complement strand
GGGGGGGGGAGAGGGGGGCTGACAACTATATAGATAATTTATTCTTATGACCTTACTACTTTTAATTAATTATTTTAGCATTACATAAAAAACAATTGTTTGTAAAATTATGAAGGCTTTAAAATACATATTTATTGTTTTCCATGTCTAGTAAAAAAATGGGACTTCAAATTCAATTTCTTGATACCCTTGATTCTTACTGGTATCGAAAGAATTGATGATATATATTTTAATGGTTTGAATCTCGATATCATAGTTCTTAGCTATCAAATCTCAGTAAATAAAAATCCTGTCGTTCAAAGGAATAGTCACTATTTAGGACTGGGTGATATTTAATTATAACAATTATTAGTTATATTGTCTTTTCACTTTTTTTACCGTCAACTTAACAGTTTCAGTCGAGCAACTTACACTGAAATAGTTCTTCACATTGATCTGTGATCAAACCAAAGATCTCCTCAGGAAATTCTCTCAATCAGTATCAGTTACAACTGTACAATTGTGAGCCATATTAAGCAGACAATACAATATTCTCCATTCACACAGTGGTGCCAGCCATCCTGGGAACATTTCCCTCCCGTCCTCATGTTTTGGCACGTGACATGTGTAGTGATGCCGACTGAGGCTCAGAGCAACAGTGGCATAACTCCTACCTACAACTTTCCTTCTGATGGTCAAGATATTGAAGACGGAGTGACCCGTATTGATGCTCGAATGTTTTAACGCGTCACTCTCGTGTAGGACTGGATTACCAGTGACGGGGAAGTTGGAGTTTGAATCTCAGTCAGGTGTAAATGAGTGTTTTCTCCTCAATACTTTTCTACTCTCGCTCCACGCAATGCGAGTACATTTTCTCCTAATTGTACCCTCCTCATCCCCTGCAATTTTATCAAAGCTATTTTAATCACCTGTATTTTATATAAATATTTAATTTGAGGATTATCATATCAGAGTTTACACATGTTCACTAGCAAAGCCGCAATATATGCGTAATTTACTTTAATCAGAGAAAGAATGGACGCTATAAGGAGTGTTATAGATGAGATAGACAAGTGGTTGAGTTCTTTCAATAAAAGGCTGTTTTCAGTTGTAGATTTGCACCAAAATTACCAAATATAGCTTTACCACAAACCCCGTGACTTGGACAAGTAAAAAAAAAGTTTATTTGGACTTCCTTTCTCCAGGGTACGACTCATTCATTTTAATTAAGTGAAATAATATACCATTTTATTTTTAAAATATTAACCGACCATCAGATCCACCTCGGTGGCCGTATGATCTAAGGTGTAACTCCCACAATAGACTAGATTGCTGGCTATGGGGATATCGGAGCTCGTATCCCGGCCGGTTGTGCTGAAAATGTTTTTTTTTACCAAATATGCTTCCATTATCCCTCCACGCAAACGTGTGTACACTTTCTCTCAATTCAACCTTACTCATCCCCAACAGATAAGTGTAATGAGTACACAGGCGTACAAATATAAGGGGCAGAGAAAGTTGGTACTAAATATTTAAAAAAAAAACTCAACCATACGGTGAAATGCTGTAGCAATTTCTCACTTCCAGCAGTATATTTGCTTGTCAGTATATTTGTGTACTTGTTCCCTTCTCGCGCCAAGGACAGTTCCCAACTCTATATTTTCTTGCCAGTATATTTGTGTACTTGTTCCCTTCTCGCACCAAGGACAGTTCCCAACTCTATATTTTCTTGCCAGTATATTTGTGTACTCGTTCCCTTCTAGCACCAAGGACAGTTCCCAGCTGTATATTTGCTTGCCAGTAAATTTGTGTACTCGTTCCCTTCTAGCACCAAGGACAGTTCCCAGCTGTATATTTGCTTGCCAGTATATTTGTGTACTCGTTCCCTTCTATGCACCAAGGACAGTTCCCAGCTGTGTATTTGCTTGCCAGTATATTTGTGTACTCGTTCCCTTCTAGCACTAAGGACGGTTCCCAGCAGTCCACATTACCTGTGCACTTGAAGACCTCCTTATAAGGGAACCTAGTGTTGATATTTTGGAGGAGACTCAAACCCTCTCAATGTTGTGTTCGAGGACCTCAGGGGGTCATTGGTCTCTGACATGTATGGATATTAGAGACAACACATGGAGAAATGTGTGGATATTAGAGACAATATATTATGATAGGTAGCGTGTGTGTGACCCTCGTTATAATTAACAATCTGACCCTGACCTTCAGCCTACCGGGATACGAACCCACTACACCAGATATACAAGATTCTATCACATTTTTACATAATTCACATTAATAAGTGAATGTATACACGCCATTAAGACGCCCGATATCGTATAAAAGTGAGTGCGGTCTTAAATAATTGTGTCTCTAACTGTATATCTGATAAAAATCACAAATGTTGCGTGGGATATCTTTCTCCAGGCTACGACTCATTCATATTAATCAATTGAACGAATATACCACATTAAATTCAAAAGTTTTACAGAGTATAAGATAATTAAAAAAAAAGAGTTATAGTTTAAATATTAGTCCGAATAAAATTGTTTTTGATGAAATCCTCGCACTCTCTCTAACCTGAAAGTTACAGAGCCTTCATCAACGAGACTGTCTAGATCTGTTTGAAAAGCTGTGTTCTCACGGTCCTAGGTAATCGGAGACTATTGGATGTGTGGAGGGATGTATTCAGCCCCTGTACAACCTGCTAGGACGTGTGTCCAACGGAGGGTAAAGAGCGTTAGTAATTTGCCGGCGTCAAGTACAAGAATCTTAATTAACACGAGTCCCGTTAGATTTATCGGGAACCGATGGACGCCCACCCCCCTCTCCCCTCAACTCAAGAGAGGTAAGTGTAAAGAAGTGCGAAAAGGTTTGTCTGCTCATTCATTGGAGAGATAAAATCGAAACGAAAGGGTTTTTGTTGAAAAAAATGTTTAAGAACCTTTTATTCCTTTGATTTTGACGCATAAGTGACCTGGCGGTCTAGGGGTAAGGTGTCAGACTTCTGTTCTGGGGGTCTGGGGTTCAATCCTCGGTCCCGGCACAGATTCATCTGATTGCCAAACCCTTCCTTCACCTCTGACAAGACGTGTATTAATCACAACTTGTGAATGTGTGGAATGCCAGGCCTCCACCGTGGTTCGGATCCCACGTTAAATTGTAGGTCCTCTATTTCATCTCACAATCACCCTACCATTACATATTAGCGTAAGTGTGTAAAATCCGAATGGGTAGTAAGACGCGATGCTAGTAATAATAATTGTGTCACGTTCATTCTATGGGATTTGAAGCAAACACTCTTTCGTGCTATTAGTAAATATGTTAATTCTTGATAAGTGAAGAATTACCTTGAACACGGGACTGAGTCCTGGATGGATCAGTGGTACAGCATTGACACACTATGTATAAGGTCCAGGGTTTGATACCCGTGTCCAGATGTCATTTTACAAATATAAGATTAAAATAAATAACGGTTTGGAACAAAAAATGCAACTGGGACGCCTGTCATTTACATTGGAAAATTTGTGAAAGAGAATGTCTGGGAAACTATCCAGTGTTTGATTTATTTGTTAAAACATGGGAAACATTTACTTTCATTTAAAAATAAATCTAATTCCAATAAATAAATATTACCAAAAATATTAGTATTAATAGAACATTTTAAAACAGTTAAATTATTTTAAACACTTGTTTATTTTCAACTCATCTGTCAGTCTGAAATAAAGTGATGAACTATTTAGTTTATAGGTCATGGATTGAAATGATTCTAGGTTTATAAATTTCTACTTTAAATACCCTAAATAAGATAACTTCTATTTAAATGTTTAAGGATGTTATGTTTATTTTGTTGCTAAAACATTTGATAAATTCGTAATGATCTCACTATAATTCAACTAGATGTTTATCGGACATTTTATGTCACTATTTTATTGTTTCCAAACATAAAGCTTCATTGTGCTTGCAGCTTGGGTTTGACTGCACCGAATACTTGAGTTGGTTTAAGCAAGTATTGGTGGACACGCTGACTAAAACGCCAAACGATACATGCCTGTGATATAAAAGGTATGGGCTTGAGCACAGTCAGTTATACTCGTAAAGATTTTTCCCTTAAATTAATTTTTTATGTTCCCTCCACGAAAATGTGGGTACACTTCCTATACATTCTACTCCCCACCCCGATTAGATCTGAACACGTTAGTCTAACTCGCTGGCATTGGTTCAAACCTATTACGGGGTCAACCTTGTTGGATCTGTTCAATCGCAAACCAAGATTGGTTTTCGTTTGGATAACATTTTTTTTCCCTCGGTTCATGTATTTTTTATGCACTTGTGTTAAAAACAGCTTCCTCCCCCTTGTCCCCGCGCGGACTGCCCACATCACGCCCGGGTGTGTGCGGTGCGGCCTATGTTCGCAAGTCACGTACATTCACCCTGTATCTCTCTCCGGAAGGGGAAGGGGGGTACATCCCGTGGTGTGGAAGCTGTCTGCAATACAGAGCGAATCAACCGAACCGTAAAATAAACTTCACCACCATAGACTTCGTTTTTATGTATATATATATATATATAAAAAAAAAGGGGTCGGTGAAGTCATTGTTCGGATTGAAATAAATCCTCATTTCTGTTTTCTTTCTTTCACCCTCCATTCTCCTTTTTAACCATTTCTTCTCTTTTATTGTTCTCTTTCCGTTCTATTGATTATTATGTCACGCCTCTGTTTTTTTTTATCTCATTCTGTCAACATGGTATATATAGTACGAGTGACATAAGAAGGTAAGTCATCTGATTCCTACAAAATAGTCGAATTCATAGATTCATACGTCAATTCGCATGTTCTTCATTTGTTTTTGATCGATAGTAACAACGCTCAGGACGTTAATTGGGTAAACACGCAAACTAAACGTCACTTCCGTCTAATCTGTTTGGCTGACGATGAGTATATCGAGGCGTGAATCTTGACCGGGTGTTTTTTAAACTCTCTCCCTCCACGCAAACTATAATACTATTATAATAATACTATTATAATAATACTATAAAGCCACACGGCTGACTCACTCACTGACATTAATGTTTACCCACTTCCAGATGAGCTAGAAACTTGAAATTTGGCAAACTTCTAGCTTCTAGCCTGTAACCGACGGGATGGTTCCAAAAAGTTAAAAAAATTAATTTCTAACCCCCGAAAAAAAAAATTCAAAATGGCGGAGAAACTTTAAAGTCGGTGCGGTATATACAATACAATACCGGTAACTTTAAGTTTTTACTTTCAAAACAACGCTGGAATTACATTAGTTTACAAAGAGCAAAGCTAATTAAAGGTATATAAAGTTCTACTTTCCTCTTCGGTTGGTATAGTTAAATCCTTCTAACCCGGGTGGGTAGTAAGACGTGTAGCAGAGGAAAGTTACTTGAGTGTGGAGCAGGTCTTTTTTTTTATATATAAATGATGTAGGTTACATCAATGGTAACGTCCTCTGAATGTCACAGACTAGTTTAGACAGTGGAACGATAGAAATTCCCTGTCTAATACAAAGGAATAAGGATAATCTAAAATCCCCTTTAGCCTGTGTGCATAATAATTGTGATTGCTACATGATTACATAGTGCCAACATCTGACTCTTAATTTGAATACAAAACGACAGGATGTCACTCATCAAAATTCAAATTTATATGGAGTCGATATTTATGGAAATTTCCCCTATGATTGGTATGGATTAGTCTTGAGTGACCGTCATTCGAACAAAAATACAAAACTAACTTTAGGAGGTGGGGGAAAAAATGTTTGCAGCTTCAAACACTTGATTACAATTTAAAACGATTAACACGAATGAATACGAAGTATGTACTAATACGATTATATTTAATAGCAATCGTTATTGAATGATAGCAATGTATCGCTATTAACTTTAATTAATTACTTATTTAATTCTATTGGAGTTTTGCCTTTCATTTTATAGACATGGGGCTGTATTTTTAAACTACAGTTAGATATAGATAGGAAGACTGTTAAAAACGTTACTAAAACAATTTTCCTAAATGTATACGTAAAATCATGCTATTTCCAGCTGTCACTATGTTAGGTATTATCAATAACTATACAATTTATTTAACAATATGGGTAAAGGGGTATTACTTTTTGTCCTAAGAAAATGTGTTTGTATTTTATACAACGTCCCTACCTGTGAAGTTTGGGGTGTAATTAACCTTCTATCAGCATTTAAAGCTGATATAGTCACAGAAACTTGAGGATGTATCCGCAAACTCCCGTACTAGACTGGAATGCTGGTATCGGAGAAGATCGGGGTTTAAATCCCAGTCAAATATACTGATTGTGATTTTTCATAAATAGCTTTTTACTCTACCTTCACACAAATATGGGTACACTTCCTCTAAAATCAACCTTCCTAATCCCTATCACATTATCGTAACTAGGACATATGCATCTAGCCCGAGCGGGTAGTAGGACGCACGGAAAAGATAAATTAGTCATTATAATAACAATACTAATAAGTATTTCCCCAACCCATATCTTTCTTTAGCCTCTGCCTTCTCTTTCTTATCACTTTATCTTTCTCTCTCTCAAACACTCTATTCCTCTCTTCTACTCTCCGACTGTTCCGAGCCAAGGCGAAGTTTTCATCAGGAGTCTTTCATGGCCTCCTGTAAACATAAATAACAGAGCGGTGAGGGGGGAGGGGTGGGGAGACCAGCACTGGAGGAGAACTTGGTTCGTTCTGACGCACCTGGATATTTTACGCCCCCTATCTACATAATTATCTAGTCCCAGAGATGAGGGTGGGGGAGGATCGGAGACAAAGGAGTGAAGGGGTGTCCCCCCCCCCCTAATGCCCCGCATCGTAAATCTGAGCCACTTCTAATGAACCCCTAGAGTTGCGGTAGTTTGTGGGCAGGTACTGGTAACTTTGACACGACTGTTAGGGGGGGTATTTATCTGCTAGGAAATACAGGGAGGCTCTGTTTTCCCCTGTTATATAGGCAACATCAAATTATTGAAATCTTCCGTATAGGTTAGAACGTGCTCGAAAGGTATCCGTCTAGTCTCGTTTGGTTACCTGGGTGTTCGAATCCCTGTCAAGATTGTCTTTTTATCTCTAAATGCTTTCCCACTCTTCCTCCACCCAAATTCGGGAACATTTCTCCTAAGTTAAAACCATTCTCAATAAACCCAAATGTCAGTCTAGACTCTATATTCAACGTCATTTGGAGTCCAGTAAATTGCGAGAGAGATGGCTAGTAGCAATAATAATGATAATAAACGTAGTAGTAGTACGTAATAAACGTAGCAGTAGTAGTAGTAGTAGTAGCAGCAGCAGCAGCAGTAGTAGTAGTAGTAGCAGCAGCAGCAGCAGTAGTAGTAGTAGTAGTAGTAGCAGCAATAGTAGTAGTAGTAGTAGTAGTAATAGTAGTACTAGCAGTAGTAGCAGTACTAGCAGTAGTAGTGGTATTAGCAGTAGTAGTAGTGGTATTAGCAGTAGTAGTACTAGTAGTAGCAGCAGCAGTAGTAGTACTAGTAGTACTAGCAGTAGTAGCAGTACTAGCAGTAGTAGCAGTAGTAGTAGTAGCAGCAGTGGTATTAGTAGTAGTACTAGTAGCAGTAGTAGTAGTAGTAGTAGTAGTAGTAGTAGCAGTAGTAGTAGTAGTACTAGCAGTAGTAGTAGCAGTACTAGCAGTAGTAGTGGTATTAGCAGCAGTAGTAGTAGTGGTATTAGCAGTAGTAGTAGTAGTAGTAGCAGCAGCAGTAGCAGTAGTAGCTGTAGTAGCAGTAGTAGCAGAAATGTACACTTGTATTAGACAAGAGCCAGGTAAAACAACACTGCTTGAATAAACCTAATTCGCAGAAAGAAACAAATATCACATTCCGAGATTTTATTTCGTTCTTTCTTTTTGTAGGCCAGTGAAATATTTCGAGCTTTTGTTTACAGGTATGTCGCCCCATTTTGTTTGGTCAGATGACTCGAGATTGAAACTGTTTCAAACATTCTTCAAGTTTAGAGGGACGCAATAAAACGTTTTACATGATATAACTCGCTTTGCTCATTGGGGGCTCCGGCCCCCAAGCTCTTGGTGTGTTTTATTTGCAAGTGGATGTAAACTAATGTAATTCCAGCTTTGTTTTCAACGTAACAACTTAAAGTTACAGGTATTGCATTGTATTATTCATACATTATTTTAGTTTCTCCATACTTATTGGCACGCTTATGGTAATTGGATGTGCAAATATTCCTGCCAATTTTATGATTCCAGCTGTCCCATAAGTGTGTAAGAAAATTAAAAAATGTGCAAAATTTACCTATAATCAAAAAATCTAGCTCTATCTAAGGTATAACCGATGGAGATACGACAAAAAGTAATAGGACCAAACTTGTGAATCTCGCCAAATCCGTAGCTGTTGGTGCAATCCGTTTTTTGATAGGTCTTAACGGTTAGCCACAAGAGACCTCCAAAGAAAGGTCCACACCGACTTTAAAGTTGATCAGACATTTTGAATTTTTTTGGGGGGGGGGTTGAAAATTAAAATTTTTAACTTTTTAGAATTTCCCCGTCCGTTACAGGCTAGAAGCTATAAGTTTGCCAAATTTCAAATTTCTAGCTCATCTGGAAGTGGGTAAACATTAATGTCAGTGAGTGAGTGAGTCAGCCATGTGGCTTTATAGTAGTATCGTATAATGTACTTTCTAACATCGTAGAACCATTCAAGTTGTGTAGGATGGGGGGGCTATTATCCGTGAAAGACCGGGATTCAATTCCCGGTTGGTGGTGGTATTTTACACCGAGGAGATATCTGCTCCTTCCATCATCAATTTTTTCCTCGCCGTACCTTAGATTAAATGGTTACTTGATAATATAAAACCTAATAGCATTAACTTACACCGGGATGGTTAATGACTATGATAAAAGGTATAATTTAGATAATAAAGTATATGCTTATTTACATGAAGGTAAAGTGAGAAACCATTTTTAAAAAAACACACACCTAATTGGGATTCATACCCCGACCAACCTGTCAATGGAAAACATAATCAAATGAGATTGATGCCATTTCTTTCGACAACTATTCCAGGACCTCTCTTCAAACGATGTTTATCGATTTCTTTTAAATGAAATCTTTTACCGAGAAGATATGGCAAAAATTCCAAATTTCAAAAATGCTTTCAAAGAAGAAATAACAATTTTCTCAAAAACAGTTTATTTTTTTGTTTTATCAAAATAATGTTAGTGTTTGTTTTAATACTTACGTTGAGGATTATTATAGACCAGTATTATTTTCATTCTTAAGCTGAGTTGATGAAATTTCTACCGATGTATCGGCTGTAATTGAAATAGCCATCGTCATATTATAGGAGTTGCAGCTTCAGTCGAAATGGCAGGTGAAATTTATTCAACGCGACCAAAGTCCGGAAGTAAAAGTTCCTATCAGTGGGTTGGATCAGATTACGTCATCTACGCACTGGATAAGATGTCTGTCATTGGGTTAAGTTAGTTTATAAGTCCTGTGCTGATAAAATACTATGGGTGTAAACTATCAATCATAGTTGGATGACTCTGATCCCTTTAGGTCTATTTGGGAAATATAAGAATAATTGCAATAATGGCAGTGGTTACCGTGTTCAGAGTATTTTATTTTTATTATTATTATTATTATTATTATTATTATCACCGTATATTACTACCCGTTCGGGTTATACGCACTTACGCTAATGTGTAATGGTAGGGTGATTGTGAGATGAAATGGAGAACATACAGTTTAACGTGGGATCCGAACCACGGTGGAGGCCTGGCATTCCTCACATTCACAAGTTGTGATTAATACACGTCTTGTCAGAGGTGAAGGAAGCGTTTGGCAATCAGATAAATCCGTACCGGGACCGAGGATTGAACCCCGGACCCCCAGCACAGGAGTCCGACACCTTACCCCTAGACCACCAGGTCACCTAGTATTTTATTAACATACATTTAATATAATGTAAAGGTGATGTTACAAGGGAGACCTTCCCCCTGCAATCAAATAGCAGGCAATGTGTCGATCATCCCAGGGTGGAAATAGGGGTGGTTTAGGAAAATGGGTGTGGGGATAAGGGTGTTTTTGGTGATAGTACGTGGGGTGTAAGAGTAAATACAGTAAGACCCATAGAACCGTAAACCAGTCAAAAAACAATAGCAACGCAAGAGCGTGACAGAATTCCATACGACCCGCTTCGGTGTCCGCATGCTCTAAGGCGTCAATGTCACAAAGCAATGGACTAGACTGCCGATGACTGGGCGATCTGAGATCAATCCCGGTCAAGTGTACTGAGGTTTTTTTTCTTCATAAATTGTTTCATTCTCTTTTTCTCCACGCAAATATTGGTACATTTCCTCTAACTTCAGCCTTCCTCATCCTTATTCCACAAACGTAATTAGTACATAGTCGTATTACTCGAACAGGTAGTAAGACGTGGTTCCAAAGAAGAAGAAGAAGAATTCATGCTTAGAAATACCTTAAAGCTCGTATTGGACGGAGCTAGTCGTGAAGAGTATCGCAAGTCCTTGACTTTGAGCCTTGTCTTGTTTAGAAATACCTTAAAGCTCGTATTGGACGGAGCTAGTCGTGAAGAGTATCGCAAGTCCTTGACTTTTTGAGCCTTGCCTCGTTTAGAAATACCTTAAAGCTAGTATTGGACGGAGTTAGTCGTGAAGAGTATCGCAAGCCCTTGACTTTGAGCCTTGTCTCGGTTAGAAATACCTTAAAGCTAGTATTGGACGGAGCTAGTCGTGAAGAGTATCGCAAGTCCTTGACTTTTTGAGCCTTGCCTCGTTTTATTCAGAAATGTTTTAGCAGCGATTCGAACCTGGGAGCCTTATTTTAGTATATCTATGAGCTAATTAATGACTGACGCGTGTCAATAGCTGTATGGTTTAAGCTGTCACTATTGCAATACCCTGGACTGCTGATAGCAGGGATATCGGGGTTCATATCCCGGTGGGGTGAACTGAGTGGTGGCGCTTTTATACGCGATGGAATAAAAGGCAAAGGTGTGAAACTTTTTATTGAAGTAAGTATGAACACCTTGGTCATTTTTACAGATAATTAGATCAGAACCTTGGATCAGTATGAAGAGTGTCTGCCTGCTGAACTAGGGATCCCGGGTTCGATTCCCATAATATTTGAAAAAAATTATATTGAGTTAAATGGGTGCTTCTGCGTTCACGGTGAATAATTTAGCAGTCGGGGGTCTGGGTGGTGTGTCTGTCCTAGGTTTAAGTTAGTTTGTAAGGAGGATGTTGGAGGTCGCACGTTATGCAACGTAAGCGGATTCTAGCAAAGAGGTGCAACAAGCAGTAACACTTCTAGAACTGTAAGATACAAAAATAGGGGATTATATTATTATTATTTAGCACCGCGTCTTACTACTCGTTCGGTTTATACGCTTAAGTACTAATTACGCTAATGGATTGGGAATTGGGAAGGTTGAATTTATAGGAAGTGAACCCGCATTTTCGTGGAGGGAGAGTGGAAAACCATTTAGGAAAAAATCACCCTAGTTCACCCAACCGAGATTCGAATCTCGATCTCCCCGTCCTCGGCAGTCTAGCTAAACACGACTAGCACGTTAGCCAACTACGCCGCCGAGGCGGGTGTTATAGGGGATTATAAAATACCTTTTTTTGGATGACCTTGACAGTATGCGTTCCAATAATTTTACCAACTTATAGCTTGTCACGTAGGAACTGTCCTCTTCCCCAATCCCGTGACGAGGAATAGTAAATCTGCCCGGCAAAACAAACAGCAGAGCTATTATGAACGAAGCTCGAATATTCTGTCAATATAGCCCCCCATTTGACTCCATGCAGTGTCCAGGTGTACTAATTGCGAGGGAGCTCAGAGCCATCACTGCCCCCTCACCCCTGATTGATTTACAAGTAGAGGGGTAGGCCCCCCCCCCCTTCACCCTTACACCCCGTGTCACAGATTGGGGTTGGTTGGAATGGCTTCTGGCGGTGTAACGTTATTGTCGATTGATGGACCTTTGGAAGTGTCGCGGGTAAAGAATGACACTTCGTTATGTTGTGGTTATTTATAACGAAGTGTTCCAACAGAAGGGGGGCGAGAGTTCAGCTTACGTAGTCATTTGTGAGTTTTATTGGGTTTTTTGGGAATAAGAGGGGGTTAAAGGGGAGGAGTAAAGGGATTAAGGTGGAACGCGAGTTCAGGTCCGTATTTTTACGATTTTTTAAATATTGCTCCAGTAAATGCATTTAGTTTAATTTCCCACACTTGGTAATATAAATATTTGTTGAATATATGTCTTGAGCACGGTGGACTTTGAAAATGAGTTTTTTCAATTAAGATAATAAAGTTCTGTTCAAAGTTTAGTCTCAAAACAGATATTCAACAACTGTTGATAGTACCGAGTATAGGGAATTAAAATAAACTTATCTTCAGGATCAATATTAGATTTATGTTGGAAAAAAAATTGTTTTTGTTGTTTTAAAAGTACAACCTTAACTTCAATTCTATCTCACCTAACGGGTCAGTTCTAAGCTCAGGGCTACACATTGACGATTCTAGATAGTGCTACACTAGAAATGATTGTTTGGATCACGTCTTAATACCGGCGCGGCCTATCACGGTTGAATTATACCAATCAGGTAGGTACGAGAAAATAAGTATTCATATTAAATATGTACCTCCATTTTCTTGGAAGTAGATTAAGAAACTATTTAGAGCATAACATGAGTACACCCATCTGGGATTTGAACCTCAACTTCTCGGTCACTGGTAAGATAGACCAAACTAGGCTGACACTTTAGCTTATGTGTCCACCAATATGGAAAAAATGAATGATAGCGACATAAAATAAAATTAATGTAGCACTCTTTCTATTCAGTCGTTTACACTTTTAAACTCCCACATCGGTGGGTACGCAGACTAAACGTCAGGCTCATCAGGTCTTGTTTGCTGGTGACGTGATTGTATTGAGTTCGAATACCGGTTGGGTATAATGGGTTGGTTCATACCCTTAATTTGTTTACTACTGTTATTCCACGCAGATGTGAGCATATTTTCTATAAATTATACTTTCCTCATCCCAATCGAGTAGCTAAAATACGAATAGCCCAGTTAAGTAGTAAAGTAATTATAAACAATCTTTTAATCCGCCACTATCTTTACTCTACGATTACTTTGAAAGGTAGTGCTCTGTCAGTTTTCCAGTGAAGGATGTGTAGGGTGGGTAGGAGGAATATTACCCCGGTACCATGACGCGCTTTCAAGTCTGAGGGTCTGGGTATGCGTCGCCCTCACCCTTTGAGAGACACGTTTCCATGGATGTCTATTATGAACCGTACAAAAGCTAAAATCGCTCGAGTTGTTCCAGTTTAAGTCTCAAAAGAGGATCGGATGAAATGTAGTTCCGTGTCTATTTGAGGTCTCTTCAATCAAAACTTTACTGGGATGGGGGTTTAGTTAGAAACGAGGAGAGCTCATTCAGGTCGTCCAGACATGTGTAAGGCTGTTAAGAAGACATATACTTTATAGTTTGAGTTGAATGGCAACTAAAGAGCACTTTCTAAACACATTGGTACATTAGCATGTAATTTTAAACTAACACCACTTGGCACGTTTCGTAAATGTCAAGCTTATTTAATTGGGATCAAATAGCCGAAGCTACTATTTATGCTTTTTAGTGAGGAATTTTCCATATAGATATAATATTCTGAAAATTGAAAAATGACACCTTGACACGGGAATCAAACCCGGGACCTTTGGCTTAGTACGCCAATGCTCTCTAACCACTGAGCTATCCAGGAATCGTCCCGTGCCCCAGGATTATTCTTCACTCATATTTTAAGACAAAGTTATTTAATTGGGTCTAAATCTGATCAATATAATAATTGAAACTTGAGAGTCCACTTCCTCTAAATTTAGCCTTCCTCATTTCTAACACACTAGCGTAATTAGTGCAAAAGTATGTAGTCCAAACGGGTGGTAAGACGCGGTGCTAAATAAACACCTTGTATTTATTAACTCATATTCAAAAATCTGAACATTATTGTTAAATTTCCGCTCTATACCCATAAAAGATTTTTTTTATATTATAATCTGAAAGTATTCCATAAGGTGCTAATTTTTTTCATCACCGCATCATATTACCTGTTCAGGCTATACGTATAAATGGTAATTACTTGAGGTAAGGATGAGGAAGGAAGCATTTAATATTTAATCTAACCGCATTTGCGTGGATGGAGAGTGGGAAACCATTGATAAAAAACATACTCAGTAGACCCAACCGGGATTCGAACCCTGATCTCCCCATATTCAGAAGGCCCGTCTAATACGAGAGGCACTGACGCCTTAGACTATTTGGCAACTGAAGTAGGTCGGTGTTAATTAAAATAAATGAAAACTATTTATCAATTTGAAACTACTCTTATTAATATACTATATCTGTGATAAACTAAAACAATTTCGTTAATTATCAGAAACATGTTAGAACTAAGACGATATCCTTTATATTTGCAAAATAAAATAATAGTCTCCTTGTTAAAATTTACTTATATATGGCGAGGTGACCGAAAGAAAGATTTTTGGCGCGGCCCATTAAACAGCACCTAGGCACTAAATTAAATATTTATTACCTAATAAAATCGATGAAAGCTCTTATATCCACCAAACCAAAGATAATATCTCAAAATCATAAATTGTAACCTGAATATAGTACTTGTTTGGAAGAAGTGTAGCTTATCTCTTTGGGCGTTAGCCAAATCTCTTCCAGTCTAGAGACAAAAAAACTCCTTATGTCCCTTATTTAGGGAGAGAACAATATTAGCGCCAGCGGGTTGGACTGGCCTACTTGATTCTGATCATGGAGGGTGAATACCAGTAGATGGCTGCACCAAGGAGAGATCTTACACGAAATATGTTTTCCAATCTATACTCAATGGATTTCTGAAACGTTTCTTTTAAATAAACTTTTTCATCCTTAGTTTATCGATAATCGAGTTTTTTTTTACAAATGTACCAATAAAAAAGAGAATAATGAATAGTTTGCATCAGGGACCTACAATCGATCTTAAATATACCCTATGACAGTAGTAAAAATTACTGATACAAAGGGTGACCTGGCGGTCTAGGAGGTAAGGTGTCGGACCTCTGTGCTGAGGGTCCGGGGTTCAATCCTCGGTCCCGGCACAAATTTATCTGATCGCCAAAACCCTTCCTTCATCTCTGATAATACGTGTATTAATCACAACTTGTGAATGTGTGGAATGCCGAGCCTTCCACCGTGATTCGGATCCCACGTTAAACTGTAGGTCCTCCATTTCATCTCACAATCACCCTACCCATTACACATTAGTGTAAGTGCGTATAAACCGAACGGGTAGTAAGACGCGGTGCTTAATAATAATAATAATAATAATAATAATAATAATAATAATAATAATAATAATAATAATAATAATAATAATAATAATAATGATACAAAGGTTCATGTCACCCGCACATATGGGCGTGCAGATTAAATGCCAGGCTCATATAAACAGGTTTACTGATAACAGGAAATTATGGGGCTGAAGCCTTATATACAGTTGATGAATTTTTACCAAATATTTTCCCACTCTCCTTCCAAGCAAATTCAGCTACATCTCCTCTAAATTCTACCGTCTTCATCCCTATCTCCTTATTCTAGTTAAAATGTTGAGTTTGCTTATCCCGGACGGGTACTAAACAATGTAATGTGACTTTTGACAGTGCACTCAGCCTGGATTCGAGCCCAGGTCACCCTGTCAAGTGCAAAACCAGTCAACCATCTCAGAACACTTGGCCAGTGTTTAAGGGGCGAAGAGAATTTATAATCTAATTTTAACTTGAATAAATTCTTCGTACCTATCGGGACTACGACGAGGGAGACCACAAAACCGTTAAAACAATTTAAGGTAAGTTAGTGTCTTCTCCCTTCCGCCCTCATTAAGGTAGGGTTGGTAAGGGGTAAGGGGGGTGGGACCCTAACACAAATATACTTGGACAGGGGGCTTTAGGACCCCCTCCCTTCCCCTCACCCACAACCATGGTAGCTACTAACTAGTTTGGAGAGAAAGTCCAATGGCTAGTTCGCCTCCTGTCTAAACTGCACGGATAATAGAGTTACCTAGATGGCTCTGAGGAGAGGATGGGCGTTAGTGGGACGTAATTTCCGCTGGGAGGAAGTCGCAGCTACCCCTAGCCTCCCTCCCCCCCTCTCCCTCCGATCTCTTTAAACTCGTTTTGACTGTTTACTTTGAGTTTGAATCTAGATCCGGGGGGTATCTAATGAAGAGGATGCCTAGAGTGGATCCAGGGTAACGACGCCGTTACGTTACTCAGATTATCTTAATTATCGGCCTAACCAGTGGTTAAGTGGTTGACCACACGCCTATAGGACTCTGGTTAGTCTCCAGGTGATTCTGATAAAGGGTACAATAATATATCGATAGCTCGAGGAAGGTACACATCCGATGTTTGTAACTTCACAAAGCACAGCTATGAGAACCAATGATGGATCGTGTGATGATATGGAATTATAGATCCTAATAATTTATTATTCGGATTTGTATTCAAAATTACGATATTATAAATGAGAGCGGGAAGTAAGATATATTTATGTTAAGTTGTTAAGTTGCAAGGTATGGCGACATCTTTCTACGTCTCTGTTTGAAAAACCAACTGAGTCTTGTAAACAGAAACGAACCTGGATGACTACACCCTTTTATCTTTTGGGAAGTTTTGAGAAGGAAATGTCGCTAGATATACCTCTTCAGGGTACGCATCTGCTTCACTTTCCTTCCTGACGAGGACCCGTGTAGATATAGTCGATGAAATCTTAATCCGTGTTCTAAATCTCAAGTGTGGGGAATTATCGTGTATATGACGTGGTAGTCGGGCTTTTAAATTAATATCTACGACGTAATAAATATCTAGCAAAAAACTGTTATCTACTTAAAATAAAAATAAAACTATCGAACACCAAAATTTTAATTTATAAAATAAGCCATTCCTTTATAATTATTATAATACAGGATACCAATTCAATCATTAGTCTATATCAAATATCAAACTAATGGTGGCGAACAAACATTAATATATCAGGACCCACCTCGGTGGCGTAGTTGGCTAACGCGCTAGTCTTGTTGAGCCCGACTGCCGAGGACGGGGAGATCGAGGTTCGAATCTCGGTTGGGTGAACTGGGGGTGGTTTTTCCTAAATGGTTTTCCACTCTCCCTCCACGCAAATG
>CABFWO010003000.1:5695-19042 GCA_902155825.1 Timema genevievae | reverse complement strand
CCCCCCCCGCATGTGTGCTCCCAGCCTCCAGTACATGAGCTTTTCAACACTTGTTTGTAAAGTGAGTTTTCTTGTCCCGGGAACTCTTCACCTCTCCCCCCCTCTCTCTCTCTCGTCCACAAACAAGAGATCTCCGCCTTGATCTACAAACTTAGATGACGTCATAAACATTTCCAATATTGGCGGAACTGCTCTTCGAGACTTTGAGAAAAAGACAAAAAAAAATACATCTTTAAAAAAAGCTATGGGCGCAAGTTTATTTATAAAGCTTCCTGGAATTCTTATTGATGTCAAGATGGGACAAAGTTGGACGATAAAGTTGTGAATCGCTAGTAATAATAATAATAATAATAATAATAATAATAATAATAATAATAATAATAATAATAATAATAATAATAATAATAATAATAATAATAATAATAACAATAATAATAATAATAATAATAATATAGTAACAATAATAATACAAAGGCCTAACATGTTTGACACAGAACTGGAGGAGTATCTGGAAATATCTCGGGTTGGTATCTCGTATGGGTGTCCAGTGTTATTTTATATCAAATAGTAATTAATTCAAGACGTATTTTACTAATGCCCGGGTGTCCTTATTACTACCCATTTTGGCCAATCGCACGGTAAGCTATATAGATTGAATAGGATGAGGATGGTGAGATTGATAATAAATATACCCGTGTGTGTGTTGGGAGTGTGGAAATTCCTTCAGATAACAAACATACCTGTTCAATTGAACATTATCCTCTTGTTAACTATGATAATAGTTACAACCACATATTATCCTCTTGTTAACTATGATAATAGTTACAACCACATATTATCCTCTTGTTAACTATGATAATAGTTACAACCACACATTATCCTCTTGCTAACTATGATAATAGTTACAATCACACATTATCCTCTTGCTAACTATGTTAATAGTTACAACCACACATTATCCTCTTGTTAACTATGATAATAGTTACAACCACACATTATCCTCTTGCTAACTATGATAATAGTTCCAACCACACATTATCCTCTTGTTAACTATGATAATAGTTACAACCACACTATTATCCTCTTGCTAACTATGTTAATAGTTCCAACCACACATTATCCTCTTGCTAACTATGTTAATAGTTCCAACCACACATTATCTCTTGCTAACTATGATAATAGTTACAACTACACATTATCCTCTTGCTAACTATGTTAATAGTTCCAACCACACATTATCCTCTTGCTAACTATGTTAATAGTTCCAACCACACATTATCCTCTTGCTAACTATGATAATAGTTACAACCACATATTGTCCTCTTGCTAACTATGATAATAGTTACAACCACATATTGTCCTCTTGCTAACTATGATAATAGTTACAACCACATATTATCTTCTTGATAACTATGATAATAGTTTCAGACAAGATTACAGTAAATGTCTCTCATTGAAATAGTTCATATACAAGCTAATATGTATTTGATTCGAAGGATTGAAACAGTTCACGTAGGAACCATTCATCAATTAGCAATTATATTATCTTTGATTTAAATCCAGGAAATTGAGCTAAGCCTGTGTATTCAAGTGATCCTTCACAATTATCTACAGTAGTTTCGTGGCCTTAGTGCGACACATCATCAGTCATAAAATTAGATTTAACATAATTTTTGACTATTGAATTAGTTTTTGTTTTTACACAATCAAAACCAACCTGTATCAGGCTATAGTTGAAGACGTTATAATTGAAATAAAGTGTACCCAAATTTGCATAAAGTTAGAAATGGAAACCATATAGGGAAAACCATCCACAATATACATGGTGGGGACTCGAACCCCGAACTCCCCAACACCGGAAAACTATAATAGACAGTTTGTTGGTAAATATACACAACACATGTCATTTTTAAATTGTGGAAATTTTGTTTTTATTTGGGGTTAATTATTTTAAATTTTAACTAGATACCTAATAAAATTATAAAATCAATTCGGTGTTTTCAAAGAAGGTTACATTGTTATCTTGCTGTTAAGGGGTCAGGCTGGAGTGTTGAGATAAGTTGAAGATGTCCAGAAATCCGTGTTTATTAAGGAAGTAGTTCGTTATTTTAAAAGAATTCATGCCAAGGGTATCACTGTGTTATTATATAATTAAAAACTTTGTATTTTATAACTATCATTTTAACAAATAATATTTAAATAGTTATATATTATCTCTTTTTCAACAACGATTCCCACAAAAGGTCACATTTCTGAGATTAAAGTAAGTACATGGTTAGAAACATAGAACTTAGCCTTCCTCGAACAAACATTAGGAAATGTTAAGATGATTGTTTAGACGGACTTCCATAGTTGCTATTCCAACAAGAACCGCAGTGGGAGGTCACCTCATTTTGAGGTGATATGGAAGCGAACGTAAGTTAAGTTCTGTATATTTACAGTTTTTGAAAAAAAATAAAAACTTTTATGACCAAAACAAACGAAGTATTTCTCCAGTAAATATGTTTGTTATAATTTTCTACACTTGTTAATATCAACAGTTCTTTAATATCTTTCATGGCCCCATTGGACTTGAAACAGGATATTTTTAAATTGAGAGAAAAAGTCATGAAAAAATATCAATGTACTTAAGACAGATATTCAAGAACTTTTTATATTACCAACTGTAGAAAATTAAACTAAACACAACTAATGGAGCAATATTTGATTTATTTTGACCAAAAACTTTTGTATTTGTTACAAAAACTGAAAGAAAATACAGATCTTAATTTGCGTTATTTTTTTATCTCAACCTAAGTAGGCGATGTCATTAGGAACCTGAAAAAACAATTCAAGATCAAAACGAAAACTTGTGAAAGAAAACCACTTGTTTATAAGAGTAGAATTGAACAAACGTGAGTGTAAGAATTATTTTGTTCACATCTTTAGAAGTAACTTTGGTAAACGAAGAACCTTTTGATTCTGATCGCGTCTGTAGTTCCAGATTTACGTCTCAATGAATGTCAGTGTTGTAAAGGAGCTAAGTGGCGTACCAGTGAAATAGTACCTCTTACACTCACTGAGCATATTAACTGCCTACATTCGAACTTACCAGGCTAGTTTTTTCTAACCACCGGGTTCAAATGCCTGCAATCTACCACTGTGGTCAAATTCCCCAGAGGTGGTTTGTGAAATGTTACTGGGATATTTTGGTCTATTGGGATTAACATTTTCTCTAAAACTACCGGTGTATTTATATTTAAACTTCTTACCTTTTAAATTAAATCCACCATTTATTGAAGGAATAGATTTATAATGTATTTTTTTCGCCACCACGTTATAGCACCCGTTCATATTATTTGCACGCACTAATTTCTAGGATTATAAAGGAGGAAAGTAAAGTTTTTGAAGAGACGCACCTACATTTGTTTAGAAATAACAGTGGGAAACAATTTAGTAAGAAACTTCCCTCAGTATATCTAACTGAGAATCGAACCCCAAGCTTCCTTGTCACTGACAGTCCAGTTTAATAAAAAGTGACGCGTCATGCTCATTTAGTTTGGTTTGTCTGAGACGTAGAGGTCTGGTTTCGAATCCCTGCCGGGTGTAAGGAGTATTTTTTAATAAATTGTATCAAAACTCCCCTTCCACTCATATGTGGTCATGTCTCGTTCCCCTGTTGGCGTAATCTAATAGCGTACATCAGTAACAGGATTCAGACATCTATCACATCTACAATGTCTTAGTAATGAATTTCTAAATATTTTGTTATAAATATTGTATATGCTACTGTTAAAATATGTGTTCTTGTTAAACAAAGAAATATATAACATCAAACACTATTGGTATTAAGATTAACTTATTGTTTTTATCTGTATTCTTTATACCTTGTACGTAAACACAATATTACGTCATTCAAATGCATAATTATATTATGCCTGCTATAGTATTATCTTTTACATTAAATAAAATACACGTTTGTTTAATAACTACACAATTAAAAAACATATTAATTTTTAAAATTATCAAAGTGGTGGCTTATCTATCTGGTAATAAATTTTTGTCCTTGTTTTTTTCTCTGTGGAAACTTTTCGTTTTCTTAGAGGTAGGGGGAGGGGTGAGTCACTAGTCTCGTGGACTCAACAGCCTCTAAACTCAGAGTTTTGGATAGTAAGAGTCCAATTTATACAGTATGAGAACTTGCTTGACAGTTGCTAAAGTTGATAATTTAATAAACCAATGTTAACGTATTGCAAGTGGTGTCACCTGTAACTGTCACTTTTGATAACTGTTATCAATAACTTTAAATAACAATATGTCGTAACCCCACTCCCCGAAAGATTGTCAGAAAGGGGTGACCAACACGAGACATATAGATTGTATTTAGATGTTATTTATTGAACAGTGCTACTAGTCTACAGCATTGCCACATTAAATGTAGTGGTGTTTGATCTATGTTAGTAAAGGACTTACATACAGACAGACAGACAGACAGACAGAAAGACAGACTGTTCTTTGTCACCCCTGGCGTGGCGTCTAACCCAACTCCTTACAGTTAGCTGAATCTTAGGGGAGAGAAATTATCTTCGAAAACTACATCAATCGCCAACTTTAAGGGTGTCGGCTTCCCCTTAATTGTTATATCCTCTTAACCAATTAACAAAGATCAGATCTTTCAAGTAGGGATAATTGGTATCTCTCCACTGTAGAGTTGGTTTGGTCAGCAATGAACTACATTCAATATGGCGTGTGCGCTCAAGAATCCATTACTTGGCTTTCTGACGGCCAAGTTCAACAAGGCTTTATCCTTTGCAGAACTTAACTGGACTTACGAGAGAATAACTGTACCAACGCAGAGATCGTTACGAATAATATCATAGTAGAGTGTTATCAATGTTGTTAGAAAGAAAGTTTGTATTTTATAAATGTCTTTTCCATATTAAAAAATTATTGTCCTGAAAGTGTGCATGATAAAGTAACATCGTTACATTATTTTTCATCACTTAACCTTCCTCGTTGTTATATTAAAGAGCCGCTAAACAATGTCCGTGGGCTGGAACTAAAGAGAGACGTGGTATGATTAATGTTACGCCGTGTTTAGCGTTCATAGGTGGGCCCCGATTCATAACCAGCACGCGAGCTGTCGTTTAGTCTCAGCACGCTCCCTCACATAATTACTACCCCCTCCTCCGTGTAATATAAACAAGTATCTACCTTTCGGCCTGGAAGTCAGGGGCGTTGCCCGTTCTCGTCACTTGGACTCGTTTAGCCAGCTTGAAGCCAGCGATATGAGATGGGAAAAGATCGATTCTTTGTCCACCTTTTAGTTTGTTTGAAAGTCTGCGTTGTATTGTCTTATTCTACCCTACGATCATTATTGTACTGTTACAACGACATTAAAACAAAATTATACGTCCCAGTGTCGTAACAGGGATTGTTGCCAGAGCGTGTTAAAACTGTACCCGATATATTTTCTCTCCCTCCATCCCCCTCCCTCCTCACTCTGACCACGTTTGACCAATCATACCAAGGTTCTGCTCTATATACCTCACACGGGAATGTATGTTCGTTTGATACCTGACCAATGAGTGTTCTACTGAGTGATGAGAACAATTCACAGGTACAGTTTAAACAAGCTCTGCTCTACATACCTCACATAGGAATGTATGTTCGTTGATATCTGACCAATTAGTGTTCTACTGAGTGATGAGAACAATTCATAGGTACAGTTTGAACAATCTCGTCTTACTTCTGCAGGGGTGATCAAGTGGAATAACTTAAGAATCGCATTGTACTAAAGTGACGTTGATGGAGAGGTCTGGGTTTGACTCCTGACAAAGGTGAACTGAAGTTAGTTTTTCACTGGTGATTTCAACTGTAGTTTTCTCATCCTCACGCCTACTGCAGGTTCTGGCTATAAGCATATTATATACTAATTATGCCGGTGGATTGTATTATCTTATTGTATGTGTTCTGTCTTATTACATGTCCATTTCTTTTATCAGTGGACTTAGACCACACTTGCTTCAGTAGCCGCGTGGTTTAATCCGCTACTCTTGCAGTAGGTTAGACTTCTGATGATGGGGAGATCAAGATTCGAATCTCGGTCGGGTGTATCGAGAGTGTTTTTTCCAAAATGGTTTTTCACTCTAACTCCATGTACATACCTCGTAATAATATAACCTTCCTAACTCCTAAAATCACTAGAGTAATTAATATATAATTGTACAACCCTAAAGGGTAGTAAGACGTGGTGTTAAAAGAAGCTTAGACCACCAATTTGCTCTGTCCTCTGCCTCCTCCTTCAATTCCCAGAATATTCTTCTTCCTCTCAAGTTATCCAATATTTGACTCCATCTTCCTAATTTCCTCTTTTCCTCAACCTTTCCTTCTATGATGTCGTGCAGAAGACATTTCCTCCGAAGGATGTGTCCAATCCAGTTTGCTTTGTACTGAAGAATAACATCCAAATTGTTATCTTACCACCCACTCTTCTTCTACTTGTTCATTTGTCACCCTGTCTGTCCACCTGATATTCTCAAGTCTTCTCCACACACCACATTTCAAAGCTCTCCAAGTATTTCTCTTTCATCTTCCTGAGAGTCCAAGTTTCTGATCCATTCAGTGCGATGCTCCAAATGTAGCATTTCATCAGTTTCTTCCTCAGTTCCAAACTCAACTTGCTCGTCAGCAGTAAGCTCGTATTGTTGGCAAGCTAGGGGGCTAGTTGAATTTTGATCAAGTGTATCCATATTTTCTCTGAGAGAGAGTGGAACCTTATCTAAGATAAGACACCCTCAGTACATCCGAATGAGATTCAAACCCCAACCTACCCGTTCCTCGCAGTCGAGAGTGACGCGGTAGACGACGCGTCTACTGATGCAAGCTATGTATAGCTAAATAGTCCCGTAAGCTTTGCCTGAATAAATAATGACTTACAATTTTATTCACTAGTTTGTTAAAAAAATTCACTTTTGTCTAAAATTATTTTTGACTTATAAAATAATATTTCACCACCGGGCTAAGTCGACGAATAACCACTTATATATAATTTTGTTTCGAATCCTGGTGGGATCAAGAATGTGAGATTTATTTTTTACAAAATCAGTCTGAATACTATATATTCGGAGTTCACTACAAATGATCACGGCCACACTTTGTGTTCAGCACCCGAACAAATTATATTTTCAATTAAAAAAACTATGTTCCTTTAAAATTGTTTAGTTAAATCTCGGAAAATTTAGTTAGACCCTGATTGAAAGTTCTAGTTCAATTTCCTGCGGGACAAGCTCTCAATAAAGTCGACGCCCGTCTAATACGACGCTGACGCCGGACACAAAGTGAGGGTAGCCAATCCATCGCCTCCAGCCGTAACACTGTGGCTAGGGTTGACCGCAAACCCCCTCTACACCCCCTCCTAAACTCTCAGGTGACCAGGACATATGACCACAACACGGTGACAGCCTCAGGGCGGTGCGGGGGGTGGTGACACAGCCGAGACACGAACTAGCACTCTCAGCGACGATTGAGGTATCGTTTTAAAACTATGTATAGCTTATCCATTAATAGTGTCGTAATAAAACTAGTTATATCTTATCCATTAATAGTATCGTAATAAATCTATTTATATCTTATTAATTAATCGTATCGTAATAAAGCTATCTATAACCTATTCACTAATAGTATCATAATAAAACTATTTAGATATTTTATTCATTATATTATTGAATATATTTCCCCATTAATCTCAAATGAACCTGTTTTTAAACATCAATTACTAAGATTCACCCTGGTAAATTTGATTAAATATGGAATTTAGTTAATTTTATTTGTTTTGTTTTTAAAATTGTAATCTTTTCTATAAAACCTGATAAACACTTGAAATTTTGTATTTAAATAAAAACAGTGGCCAGCCTGTACGAGTGACATTCCTGTCTATTAGGAGTAAAGCGGTGGCTCAGTTCGAGTGTCACTTAGTGGGCTCTTACCCCACGCGTTCCAGTACACAATTTGATAATTGTTGGCACAGGGAAAGCTGTGAAAGTGGGGGGGGGAGAATAGAAGGGAGGGTCACTTGGAGGGTGAGAAACACTTTCAATAAAGAGGTTAGGAAAATCTTTGCTCAGAGGAAAACTAGTCCAATTACATGATATTATTAATATTAATTCTGTAATAAATTGCTCTTAATTTATTGTTATTAATATGTCTATCAATATTTTATGTTGGCACCCATCCGGGCAATAAGCACTTTTAATTACACTTTTAATTACGTTTGTAGAGTAGGAATGAGGATGGAAGAATTTAGAGGGAATTAAAAGCATCTGTGTGGAGGAAAATTGGGAAATCATTTAATAAAAAAACTCCCTTATTGCATTCGACGGGGATTCGACCCCTGGCATATTTATCCTCACTCTCTCACCATATTGGATGGGCCTGACACTTAATCCAAGTAATCACCGATTCAGGTGATTTTTTTTATAGAAGAGCCTACAAACGAAATAAGTTTAGAAATTATTACAACATATATTTTGTTAAATAGATAATTACCAATAAAGTTATTTTAACTTTCTCATATAGATGAAGTTTTGTAACTGTGGAACTTTTTACCTCAAGATTATGATTAATTTTAAAGTTTTGTATGAACCTTAGCTCAATAAAGTGGGTTTTTCGATACTGTCTGTCTCTGAAGCTACAGCTGAAACTATATGACGGATTTGGTTCAAAATGTATTTTAATGTCATACATATTTTTTTAATATTTTGATTTTAGCCCTTCAATTAAAGGTATTTTACTGTTAAGTGATTATTTTAATTTGAAATCTTTATCGAAACTGCCATTAAATATATCGTTTTATATCAATAATTATTGAGGATTGTATGACGTGAAAATAGCAGTGCGTGCTGTGTTTTTTTTGGGGGGGGGGAGGGGATTAGTTTAAGTGTAGCTTATTGACTAGTAATTTTTGAAATTAATGTCACAAATAACATGGTAATCAATGTGCGATTATTTAGTACCATTTATTTTTTAAAGTTATAGGAAACAAATTGCCTATAAATATTTGAAGTATTTCAATGGTGGAGAGTTCATAATAATTGAATTATTCCTGTCTCACTTTCTGTGAGTGTTTCATAATTCATCTTCGTATGATTATTATTTTTTTTTGTTCCCGTCAATATATTTTCCTTTTAAAAGTCAATTGATCAAATAGCTGTGAGTCTATTTTGGATATGAAATAAGTGGCCGAAATATTTGGATTTGAACATAACCTGCCATGTTTATTTATTCCTCTCGCTTTCTTTTGTGATATTAATCTCTCAACATGACACACGATGCGCTTACATTTTGAAACTGGGCGAAGCGAATGGAAAATATTAAAAAATGAGATTATAAATAATGACTCTGTGTGTCCTGTAATTATTAATAGGACTGTGTGAACTTCAAAACGTTTCGTTCGAAGTTGGTCAACTCTAATTCACTTCAACTTTGACACCCACAAATATCTTCGAATCTTGTAAACAATTCAGAGAAAGAAGAAAGCCTGGATATATTATGAACATAGGTATGTGAGATATTTAACTAAATATCACGTATTTCAACATATAAACACTATACAATAGCCACTAAACAGTATTTCCACACAGACTGATGAAATTTATAATGTAAACATGTAACTGCCAGTAGAGTAATATATTGTGCCATCCAAACGTTTCTCTTACACTAGAAGAACTTGGTGGGTAGTTTAGTGATTAAAAGTTGTGTTTTTTAAGCACAACAAAAACCTTATCTTCACTTTAAGTTTCAACTTTCTTTCGTACATTGTGTATTAATCACAACTTGTGAATGTGTAGGAATGCCAGGCCTCCACCGTGGTTCGGATTCCACGATAAACTGTAAGTCCTCCATTTCATCTCACAATCACCCTACCATTACACATTAGCTTAAGAGCGTACAACCCGAATGGGTAGTAAGACGCGGAGCTAATGATAATAATAATAATAATAATAATAATAATAATAATAATAATAATAATAATAATAATAATAATAATATTTCGTACATTATTTTCATCGTATTTAAAAAGGGAACTTCCTTCACCCCTAATTATTATCATCATCATCAATTTAGGATGCTCACGTTGCTTGCTACAACCTTAAGGTCACATCAAACTGGTTAGTTTCAAGTCAGTACTTAGTTCGATCAAAATTCAAGACAATACTAATATGACTAAACCAATTCTACAAACGTATCTATATTTTATCCAAGCACGTATCAAACTCGTTCTAACTATCCGCGTAGCCATTCTAATGGGATAGGAAGGTGAAAGAATGATAAAGACGTACCTGGATTCACGTGAAGGCAGAGAAGGAGGTAAAACACCCTCATCACCAGGGACGTTCGTGGGCTAAGGTGGAAAGGGGGGGGGGGGATGGGACAGTTTCCCACCTCCCTCCCATTCTAACCAAAATATATCGGTGTCGCAAAAGTTCCAATCAGCGGAATATCAGCTCAGTGAAATAATATCCGCTCACACTTCCAAGAAACATCAGAACATTCCATTCGAGCGGAAATTTTACCGAGTCCACTTTTCATGTATCCAATATATCTCTTGCACATGAGCACATTTTACAGAAGCCACAACCCCCGTGCATGAAGGTAGTGTTTGTAAACAAGTATTGTCAGACGATATTATGAGGCAGTATTAGGTGTAAATATAGACAGTTATACGCTTGGAGGGTGACCTGGTGGTCTAGGGGTAAGGTGTCGGACTTCTGTGCTGAGGGTCCGGGGCTCAATCCTCGGTCCCGGCACAGATTTATCTGATTGTCAAACCCTTCCTTCCCCTCTGACAAGACGTGTATTAATCACAACTTGTGACTGTGAGGAATGCCAGGCCTCCACCGTGGTTCGGATCCCACGTTAAACTGTAGGTCCTCCATTTCATCTCACAATCATCCTACTATCACACATTAGTGTAAGTGCATATAACCCGAACGGGTAGTAAGACGCGGTGCTAATAATAATAATAATTTACGCTTGGACATAGGTTTTAACCCTGGATGTCCGGCTTTACGTGTCAACCACTCTACCGACTGTTCTATCCGGAATCCCCCCTCCATGTCAGTCGAATGCCACACCGACAGGTAACATATCCCGGATGTAAAGACACACGTTTTGCGACCCTCAAAGCCCTTGCGGCTCAAATGAAAACAACACGTGCGAGATACGATGTCACGTTTGTCGGCACCCCCTCCCCCTCCATACTCTGTCACGTGTCACAAAACCTGTCCTCCTCCCCCCCTCGTGTGTAAGCAGGAAACGATATTAATAGTTGGTGACTTTATCTAACTGCTCCTCGAACCATTGATATGTAGATCTGCCTCTAATGAAGGCCTAAATTAGTGGTTAATGAATCAAATCCAGGAGAGCGTGGTTCGATTCCGAGAGGTGCTGACGAAGATATATAATATCTGTAACAATTGTATCCTGCATTCCTATTTATTAATATTCAATCATTTAGCGCCTTGATGTGTAGCACTAAACCTAAGTTGTGAGCTGATATAAAGGACGGAGTGGAGTGAGGTCCTGTTCTAACTCGTCCATTTGGTATTTCATCTGTTCGTTTGTCCTGCAATTACTGTCAAATGAGTGGACCAATTTTTAACGATATTTGTCGGTTATTCTCTAAGAATATAATGAAATATTGAATATATTGTTCATTTGTTTTCTGTCTAACTTGATCGCCAAGGAGCAACATTAACTTCAAATCAGAGGAGAAATTATTGATTGGGACTGTAAACGGGACCCGATCCTAGATTTATCGGGGAGTTAGAGGAGGAGGGAGTTACTTGGTTACTTTCTAAACACACAGATAACATCATTATATCTTATTCTATATACAGGATGAATTTATCAACTGGGACGGAATTGTGGACATAATTATATACCTGTAGTCAGCCTTCCTGACCACTCAGTCACAGAAAGTAACCAGTGTCATATATACCTGTAGTCAGCCTTCCTGACCACTCAGTCACAGAATGTAACCAGTGACCTATATACCTGTAGTCAGCCTCCCTGACCACTCAGTCACAGAAAGTAACCATTGAGCTATATACCTGTAGTCAGCCTTCCTGACCACTCAGTTACAGAATGTAACCAGTGCCCTATATACCTGTAGTCAGCCTCCCTGACCACTCAGTCACAGAAAGTAACCAGTGTCATATATACCTGTAGTCAGCATCCTTTGACCACTCAGTCACAGAATGTAACCAGTGACCTATATACCTGTAGTCAGCCTCCCTGACCACTCAGTCACAGAATGTATACCAGTGCCCTATATACCTGTAGTCAGCCTTCCTGACCACTCAGTCACAGAAAGTAACCAGTGACCTATATACCTGTAGTCAGCCTTCCTGACCACTCAGTCACATAAAGTAACCAGTGACCTATATACCTGTAGTCAGCCTTCCTGACCACTCAGTCACAGAATGTAACCAGTGACCTATATACCTGTAGTCAGCCTTCCTGACCACTCAGTCACAATGGTGAGATAACACTAGAAGTAGTTTCAGGGGCGGATCCAAATAATTTTCATAGGGGGGGTCAGAATTATAAATAACATAGCTACTTAAAATATTAGATTTTTGTTTGAAACCATTTAATAGTTTCTCATCCATATTTGATCTTATCTATGCTTTAAACCGTGCTCATTCTCCCCAATTTATTAAAATCAGATAGTTTTTATAAACTATTTGGAGTGGCCCTACTTCAACTATTTTTTTAAAAGTGGTTCAGTCTAGAACCTATGAGTAGGCTTCGTCTTGATTTTTTTTTAGTTAAATCCTTGTATAAGCCATTTGAAAGTGTTCCTCACCTAGACATTTTTAAAATTTGGATGACCTTGGTAGCTATTTAGAGCTTTCCTCCCCTGAATTTTTCTGCCTGTTAGATGTCTCTAGTCTAGTAGTTATTTGGAGCGGTCTTCTCCGGAAAATGTTTGACAATATATTGCATCTAGAAGTCATTTGGAGTTTGATTTAAGGCCATCGTTCAGCTTCATATTTGATAAAATCAGAGGATTTGAAATATATCTTGGGGACAATTTATTATTGGGAGACAAAGTCCCCACAGTTCCGCCACTCCTGCTGTCCACACATATTATCTATATTCGGTATTCGTGGATTAACTGCTCTCAGGCAATTATTAGTCTTCTTGATGTGTGGTAGTCTACCGTCTCTATGAGGAACAATGTTCGCTACTCGCTATACACGACAAATATTCGTACATGAAAATGAATATTTTTTCCACACTTGCGTGAGTCATATCGAACGTGGACGAATAACGCACATGTGGACCCAGCTTAAGATGTGT
>CABFWO010002999.1:63158-100352 GCA_902155825.1 Timema genevievae | reverse complement strand
ATCATTGAATCAATATTTATAACTTATATTCATACACTTAGTAAAATAATGCAATAAAATTTTGATGGTCGAATGACCTTAACCTTCAACAACAATGAAAACTTGGCTAATCTTATGTTCGTTTCTATAATTTTCAAAAAATGAAGTAATAACATCAAAACATTTTAATATTATGTAAACATAGTGGTATGGTGTCATTTTAATTAATTTCACTTCTTAGGGTCGTATTACACCGTCACATTTTTTTTTTAAATTGTGCCGTGCCTTACTACACGTTCAAGCCTATGTATCAATTACACTAATGTGTCAAATATCAGCAAGGTTAAATATAGAATAAATGTACCTGCATTTGCATAAAGAGAGTGAAAACTATTTTGAAAAAAAAATCAGTGGGCCTACACCTGAACGGGATCGAGCACCGATCTCCTCATCTTCAGTGGAATAGTGAAGTATATTGCAAGAGTAGCGTCTTAGACCATGCGGCCACCGATGCAGATATGACAGATTTTGCTAATGGGCGTTATCTAGGAAGGGAAGTAGGTAAATGGAATTAAAACACGTTTATGAAAGGGCTATAGATTACTTTATTGTCAATGATGCTTTCATTTAGTTGCACCGCTCAATTTCCATTCATTTGTTGATCATTTTCCTGTAACAGGCAGTAACGATGGTTTTTATAAAGTTAAAATGGTCGAGTTGATAAATACTCTTAGAGAATAAAAACTTAACGGATCAGAGGTTGAGTCTCTATGTACACAACAATATGTTGATATATTATAGTTGACCTAATACGGACTAACGATTAACCACCACGCAGATACGGTGTGTGCATACGATAGCAGAAAGTCAAGCAAGATACGAGTTCCCCTATTAATATCAATTCTACTTGTCAAATTATTCTAGAGGTTACGGTGAAGGAATTATATTTTTAAATAATTTAAAACCCTTACATAATATATCAAAAATATTACTATTTATTAATACGCCACAATATGTAGCCAGCCAATAATTGTAGGGGGTGTTTGGTGGGCACATCCCCCAATGGCAGAAGGCTAGAAAAAAAACTATGAATGATAAACAGTTCTAGAAACTCTCTAAAGTGTTTTTATGGTAGCACAGTCCCCTAATTTGTATTTTTATCTTAATTTTGATATTGTTATTCTAGTTAGAGGTGAAAAGGAGTATTCATAAAGAAGGAACATAATTCAGAAGATGAATGGGATAGCAATACCCATCAGGTTTAATAGTCCAATAATCAAAAATATTATTTGTGTACATGCCATTAATCAAAAATACTTGATTTTTAAGGGTGTAAAAGCGAGTCTAATAGGTTTTGTCATAGTGTTTTTCTTTTAGGAAACCATTAGGGCCCCTTCAGAAGGGAACACTTAACAGAGAAGCGCTTCCATTTGCAGATATAAGAGATAGAATGGGTATCTCACACACAGTCACAGAAAATGGTTCTGCTTCCGATCTTAGTAGTAGACGTCACCGTAGGTAACGGCCACAAAAGTGCCAAATGCACCATAAGTGCTGTCGTAGACTAACACATTTTTGCTATAAGATAAATGTTGTTGTAGACCTCTAATATTTTCATTGCTATATAAAAATTACTAATATATATATTTGTTAAATGTAAATAAGCCTTCAATATATTCATTAGAACCGTTTTTATAAAAATGAAAATGCTAAGAAAGTTCCCCAATAATGTTTATTTTAAAACAAAAATTTGATAATCAATAAAATGCAAATAGTTTGCTAACTAAAAATATATTGACCCTTAAAATGGGATGGTAGGAGGCGCGAGAAAATGTAAAGTATTTTTGCATTTTCCATACCAATTTTTTTTTTCTAAAACATAAATCAAATTTTGTTTCAGTAAAAACAAAAAGAGTTTAATTTTATTCACGTGGTAATATCAACAGTTTTCCAATATTTGTCAAGAGTATATTAACATTTGATGAGAAGCTTTTTAGTTGGATAAATTTTTATATCAAATTCTAGAACACCCTTGACTAGAGAAGTCAGTTCCACATTATTTTGGGCCATGGCTGGGCCACACATGGTTTTTTTAGGGCAGTCTGTCTCGAGGTCTCGGTGAGTATTGTGTTGTTCTTAATTATGCAGCCAATAGGATAAAAGGTTTACAAATTTGGGCAATAGTGACATGTGTTAGCGTTAGAAGAAGAATAAGAGGTAGAAGAGTTTAAAAGAGTGAAAAAAGGAGGATTTGGGTTTACAATGCATGGGAACGTGGTCCAGAGGAAGGGGAGTTTGTAACTTTGTATCATCATTTGATTTATTATGAAACAAAGTGTCATGATGATTTTAGAATGACTACATTCTGGGATCTGCTCAAAAACTGATCCGAGTCAGGCACGCAAGAAAAAATAAACAAAACTACTTCCGCCCGTTTCCAGAGACGGTACCCGGGTACGGCCCTGATAAGTCTGGCTCGACCTTAAAACGGCGGAAGTTCTAAAACGAGTAAATCTTTCGGGTCCTTCTAGCCCGAGTACGTCCGCGCTAGTTATTAGAGGTTGTTTTCACAATGCCAAAGAGAACGGAAGAGGCCTAGCGCCGAAAGCAATCACTTCCGATGCTTCCCATCCAGAAAGTGAATCAAGGCTTGTACTCGCGTCTACCCACATTCTTTCTACTTTGCAGACGAAAACGTATGCTCCTCCTGCTACTAACTGAGCCTTTCTGACTTTTACTTACTAAGATCTGAACCAATGTTCATTCTTGTGAGGTCACAATACAAATAAAATGCTTCCTTTGTTACTGGGCCCAGAACAAATGTTCGTTTTTACAACTACACAGAAAAATAAATGCTTCATTTATTACTTACTGGGCATTGAACCAGTGTTCGTTCTTGCTACATCATGGACAAACCAATGTTTCCTCTATTAATTACTGAGCCTTGAACCAATATGTTCTTGTTCAAATGCTAGGGAATATTTCCTCTTCATCCTATTTACACTATTTTACAAGCTGGAGTGTATATGATATGATTTGGCTTTTTAAAAAAATGCTCTAACACACTTGGGCACAATGTCTTTCCTAAAATCCATCTCAAATGAATTTGTAATCAAAATATTTGAAAATGAAGTTGTGAGACATGAAATGACACGTTGTGACAGTAAGAAATGCAATACATGGTAGACTAGATCAAAGATCTTAAGATAAATTAAGTACTAATTTAAGATCAAGACCTTGTTCGTTCAGTCCAGCAACAAGCAGCAGAATCAGCTTGGGTACTTGATACCAGCGCTTTAGTGCGTCCGGCAGTACAGGTGGCAGACAATTGCTCGACATCAGCACTTAGCGCGTCCGGCAGTACAGGTGGCAGACAATTGCTTGACATCAGCACTTAGCGCGTCCGGCAGTACAGGTGGCAGACAATTGCTCGACATCAGCACTTAGCGCGTCCGGCAGTACAGGTGGCAGACAATTGCTCGACATCAGCACTTAGCGCGTCCGGCAGTACAGGTGGCAGACAATTGCTCGACATCAGCACTTAGCGCGTCCGGCAGTACAGGTGGCAGACAATTGCTCGACATCAGCACTTAGCGCGTCCGGCAGTACAGGTGGCAGACAATTGCTCGACATCAGCACTTAGCGCGTCCGGCAGTACAGGTGGCAGACAATTGCTCGACATCAGCACTTAGCGCGTCCGGCAGTACAGGTGGCAGACAATTGCTCGACATCAGCACTTAGCGCGTCCGGCAGTACAGGTGGCAGACAATTGCTCGACATCAGCACTTAGCGCGTCCGGCAGTACAGGTGGCAGACAATTGCTCGACATCAGCACTTAGCGCGTCCGGCAGTACAGGTGGCAGACAATTGCTCGACATCAGCACTTAGCGCGTCCGGCAGTACAGGTAGCAGACAATTGCTCGACATCAGCATTTAGCGCGTCCGGCAGTACAGGTGGCAGACAATTGCTCGACATCAGCACTTAGCGCGTCCAGCAGTACAGGTGGCAGACAAGTGCGTGAGATCAGTTCTTTAGCTTGTAGGTATCAGACAAGTGTTCGACATTATCACTTTAGCACACTTTGTTTGCTATGGTAGTGGGAAAGTAAGTGCTTGAAATTTACACCTTTAACACAGTTGCTAAGATAGAGAAGGGGGTAAGTGCTTAATATGTCTTAATTTGCTCAGATACAAAATGACAGGTAAGGTCAGGTGATAATAGTAGCCTAGCGTGTTCTGCCATGACAATGTGTTACGTCACTGTCAGCATTTCTTCCTCCATTGAGGTCGCAGACCAAGACATCCGTGGGCAAGTATATCGCGAAGATTTGTTTTGGAACAAGTACATAAATAGAAGGGTGCACGCACACGTGAATATCTTAGCAAATACTGAAAAATAAAATGTTTAAATTTTTCCACAGAACCTCTTTTTACTATTTTGTATTATCATCTAGATTAGGTTAAGGTGGGTTTGTATGGTTTAGATATATTTGCCAAACACCCGGCTGTAGACTAAATATACTCGGTTGGAGAAAACGTGCCAGTACCCGGGCCCCTCTTGCACATACTTGTAATTTCTGAAATTATTGAGGCATGAGTATATTACAGCCCTACAATGAATGATTTGTTTAGAATTTGCTCACATCATTCCTCGCCAGTAAACAAATAGGCCGGATGTTGACAGGTGGACCACTGTTCACAAGGTTAGCTTCACAACGAGAGGATAACAAGAGCATAGCACCTTGTTTTTTGGTATTGGGGGTAAGCACGAGAACTACTAGGTGTACAATTCTTTCAAACTATTAATTGCAGGTCAAAATGTTTCTCTAAAGACAGTGTTGGCTTGCGATCAGGCCCATTGTGGTCAGAATATATGCCTCTAAATAAAGAAGGTGTCTGCTTGCCATTAGAGTGACACAGTGGTCAGAATATAAGTATTTAAAGATGGCGTCTGCATGCTATTAGTCCTGTGGTGGTAACAATATGTCCCTAAAGACAGCGTCTGCTTGCCATTGATGTTTCATCTTAGAGCAGTTTAGTGATTGAAAGACATGGCCTACATGCAGAAATTATTTTGTCAAAATCTGTTAAGTAAAACGACATTTGTTGACGTCAGATTTAATTGTTTGGGTTTTATAATATATAAAAGGTTCAAATAGGTTATATCACTTATAAATATAATAAGATAAACTAAAAAATTGGAAAAAGTTGTTATGAGTGAATTAAGAGCTTGCCTCAATAAGGAGTTTATGAATCATTGTGTATGTAACAATATATAAAATAGTGTGTTGTCAAATGGTATGTATCATTTAAATACGCTGTGTTAGGAAGACAAAATTTTATCCCCCTAGGCCAGAGACAAGTAAGAAACAGACTCAACCTTACGTGGGTCTCGCTGCGCTTCTTTTTCCAGCTTGAGTCCTTCAACACTGGGCTTCGCTAGTGTCACTGCTGGGTGATGATAGGACTGACCACAGCGATCCTAGTGGTGAAGGACTCAAGCTGCCAAAAGGAGCGCAACCATTTTTAACCTGGAGGTTGACTGTCAGGGTATATTATTTGCTACGCACTTGAGAGAGACCCTAATTTAAGTACTTATTTTGTATAATAAAATGGCAAAATGAAAGAAATAATTTCAAAGAAAATGATTAGCATCATATCTAATTACAAACGCAACTCAAACCAAGTAGATTACAGTTTAATGTTACAAAATACTAGCCAACAAACCTGGTCTAAATTTGAAGCAAAATGTTACACAACCACTTTGTCAACTGTTTATCTCCCTCTTGTGTACGACAAACAAGACAGTACTCAAAAGGATCTAATTAGTGTCATTTAGACGTTTAAAACAATTCCTTTAATTGACACGAAACAGCTCGGCAACATTATGCGTCTGGGTAAAAAGACGAGTCGATTGTCTTAAGATGTCAGAATATCCAGGAAAAGTGAAGCTACATATAGAGATATACTCCACACTTAGGGTGGGGTGGAGTAATACGCGAGAAAAGGCCAGTGTTTTTGAAGTTTTTATAGCAAAACTTTTTTGGCCAATATAAATCAAATAAATCTCCAGATATAGAGTTTAATTTTCTCTACATGGTGATATCAACAGTAATTGTTGAGTATCTGTTAAGACAGGGAATTTAATGAAAACTTTCTCTCTTCATTTAAAGTTTCTCATGGCGGATATTCAAAAACTGTTGATATCACCGTGTGAAGAAAATTAAACTACGTTTATGATGGAGCAATGTTTTATTTATTGACGATTTTTTTTGTATACCAACTACAAAAAGAGTGGTCTTTTCTTGCGTACCCTTATATCCCACCTTAAGAAAGGCAGAAAAGAATAAGTATACAAATCAATGTACACTTAAAGGAGAGGTAGCGTCATGTAGCTAAGGTGTCGGATCTGTGAAGAAAGCAACTCAAGTTTGGAGCATACTAACAATTGAAAAGTGTCGTAAGTGCGAACTGTCGTAAGCCGAAGTGTCGTAAGCCGAAGTGCCGTTATTTGGGGTAGGTCTGTATATACTGCCCAATGGTTACTAGTGAAAATATTTAGTGGTGGGGCAAACCTTTTAAAAGTGGTGGATCCTGGTACAACTCCAAAATCAAGGGAAAGTTAAAGTACGACACATTTGTATCATCTAATAGCTATCATAACAATAGCCCCAAATATATACATGTATATTTTTTAAAAAAACCAAAGAAATGTTATTAAAGTTTCCTCATTTTAATCTTAACGTCGTTGCCTCCTTGGGAGATTTTTTAAGCTTTGTAAAGTAGGTTGCATCTTAACTTGACACCCCTCCAAAATAGATAAAGGGATAAGAAAATGAGCAGTACAACCTGTGATGCCTCTTTTTTATCTATCACTTCCCCTCTTCCAAAGACGAGTATAAACACTCAATCTACTTACTAGTTGCTCCTAGAAAGCATTGACTTGCATTTCAAAATTACCTTGTTTCCTCTTCTAGAAATACATACTTCCAAGGCTTTTTTTAATCTACATCCCGACAGGACTCCTAGTGGACATTTTCCAAAATAATCCAAATAGCCCGTGTTACAACACGTCAAACGTCTTTGAAAATTATCTTGATCAACTTGCGCTGTTTTTTAAATTATAAAAACTTAGTATTTAATATTACTAATCACGCTTATAAATCCAGTTCAGGGAACTTTTTTAAACTACGAGCGTTTAATTTTGTATGGGTTTTGTTATATCTTTAAAACTCGCCGAATACAATCCTAATTACAAGCTTCGGTGACCGCGTGCTTGAATATGCTATTCTCGCAGTAGACCAGACTGCCCATGACGGGGAGATCAAGGTTCGAATCTCGGTCAGGTGTACTGAGGGTGGTTTTTCCACAATTATTGTTTTACAATACACTTCCTCTAAATATAACCTCTTTCATCCCTAAAACTATTGGCTTGATTAGTACTTAAGCGTATAAAGTATAAACCAAACGGGTGTAAGATGCGGTGCTAAAAAAAAATATCTTAATACACTATTGTGGGAATTTCTATCTTGACTTGCTGATACGTCACAGCTAGGCAAAGTCAAATAACAAAGCACGCGCAGCAGGTACCAGCCACATTTTTTTTTTAGCATTGCGTCTTATTACCCGTCTGGATTATACGCTAATATACTAATTACGTTAATGGTTTTAGGGATTAGGAAGGTTATATTAATAGGAAATGTACCCGCCTTTGCGTGGATGTAGAGTGGAAAACCATTCAGGGAAAACCACCCTTAGTACAGACAACCGAGATTCTAACCCCGACCTCCCCTTCACATCGTGATGATAAGTTAAAAGACTGGGCTATATTCTTAGTTTCCTTTGTTCATATTATGGATTTAAGTTGGGCTGCACATGAGTACCAAGATCGGCAAATAAAATCTGTAGGCCAATACACCACATTACTGTAGACTATCTCCTTTATCATAGCAATCTTCACTGCTCCTACAAACTGATGGCTCAACTCGGGTACATGTAGTTTGCGACAGTGTGTAAAAATGAACTATGACGCAACCAAAGCACGTTATGCAGTTGCCATCATGACCGATGAGGCACAAAAAAACAAGCTTGTAGTTTAAGATTATATTCAAATTTCTATATCTGAAGCATCTCAATTGTGGTGCTAGATAATAATATTGGAAATATCACATAAAATTTAAATAAAGAGAGGAAAATGTGGAAATGCTTACGAAAATGAAGAGCTATTATGATTGGTCGCATACTCACACATGAGAGTTTGACGAAATTAATTAATTAATTATGGAAGGATATAATGAAGGACACAAGTGTGCACAAACATAAAAGACCCAACTACGGAAAAAATTAACACCTCAAACATTTTAATTGTGCTTTCATGCGGTCGCTTGTGGTTACACGGAATACTAACCTTGCTTAGAAAAAAACACTCCGTAGATTTTAAAAACCATGTTTAGTGTTTATTTGGTCAAAATCGGTTGATTAGCTTAGCCAAAAACATTGGCAAAATTACATCACACTGCATTAACCTTCTTCCGTAGCCGGGTAAAAATTCTAGAGTAATACAAAGGATGGTTTACCTGATTTAGCTAGTGGAAGATGTTGGCAAGAACAATGATAAATATGTAAAAAACTATGCTCAAGAAAAGAAGAAATTGAGAGCTGCAGCCAAACAATCAAAAGAATGATTGATGACAAATGATGAGACGTGGGCGAGGCTAGTACCCATAAGAACACAAACATGAGCAAGCCGTTCCTGCTCTAGTTCGTAGAACGTTACGAAGGTACAGGTAACTGTTCTGGCCACGGTCTTCTCGAAAAATAGGCGCGCTAACCAAAGCTTTTCAAAACCGGTGTGTCATGTAACATGAGCCTTGCGTGTCCTGCTGTCCCGCCCTTGCAGTAAAGACAGTTGTTGCACAGTCGACAGTGGGTGACGTCACGCACTGGAGGTCACTCAGACATGCTCGAAAACATGTGGCACACTATATATACACTTTGGGTTGACAGTGCTCTGCGAGACTAGTGTCATCGCCGGGATTTGATGGAGCAAACGGGACAATTGGAACGGGCTTCACTTTACAGTAGGCCTACTTGAAGGGAGATATCCAGCATTTTCTTCTTTGACACTATAAAAAAATAACTTTTAAGTGTTTTAGTAATGTCAGATATGTTTATAGCCATTTACGTTGACCTTGAAACTAAGATATTTCACGTCAAACTTATTTTAAAATGATCTTGTTCAAATTGTGGTGCTTTTTAAATTATAAAAACTTAGTATTTAATATTACTAGGCCTAATCTTAGATATATAATGAATGATAACTTTCAATTCAATTTTAGCGTGAAACATATTTTTTAAATGACCCACTACTTTTTAAGTAACGGTCCGCCACCTTCAGATAAGCTAGTAGCGTGTCTGCTTACCGAGTTAAGGGTCCTGGTTTCAACATCCATCATTGGCGATAAATATATCATTGGTGAAATATGCCTGGTGCTGATATGATCAATCGATATTAATTCAGAAAAAGCACGTTCCTCAACTATATAATATATAATTAAGTAACGTGGGATATCTGGATGCCTAGAATCTTATCAGCATCAGTGGTCGACATTATCTAGGCAAACCTTCATGATATGAAAATTTAAGATTTAAAAGTTTCTATTATACTACAGATTCCTACTACTGAAATAGCCTAGTTCCTCCACGAGTCCTCTTATTCTACTTCTTTTTCTTCTTCTATTTCTTTTTCCTCTTCTTCTACTTCTTTTTATTTTCTTCTTCTTCTTCTCCTTAAGTCAACGAGCCGAAGGTTGGTTTGATTTGATTATTTCTATAAATCCGACTGATTAGTGATATCTGCACAATCTGGTAGAAATCCCATGTACTAGGAGAGTTCAGAAATTGTGGTGGTTCCCATTGTCTTCCAAACTGAAATTTTATGAGTGAGCGTGAAAAACCCTACCAATGTTTCTGGGAAAGCCACTTTCACCTACCTTCCAGGGTCCTTTTACATGCCACAATCGACATGGGACCGATGGCGGAAGAGAAGTTTTGCTACGGATTTTTATCGCTGAAGAAAAATCTATCGGCTTTGGCTGGGTTTGAACCCACGACCATCGAATCCTGAGGTGAGCACTTTACTCCAAGACTTCAAAGATATACCATGATACCTTAAGGATGGGATTATATTAGTTTTTTTGGTTCACGATAGGAAGACCCGTTCAGAAAATAGTCAAAATGCATTATTTTCATAGGTTACAAATTATTGTAATTTCACTGAAAAATGTTCAATGATCTTCACTTATTTCTTCCAAGGCTTCAATTTAATTTGGGCAGGTTAGGTAGACTAGGTTATATTAGTACATTAATGGACTTCCATAAAATTGGAGGAACGTTGCTATTGAATTAGGGGAACTTTTCCGAATAGGGGTTTTAAACCAGATCTCGTAATGGAACTAGCCCTCGCTTATTATTACTACACGACTTAACCTAAAACATATATATTTACTAATTGGAAAGCAGAATTAACCCATCTACAATTAGTAGATATATATATATATATATCATCCCCACCCTAAATAGAACCAAGGTCCACTAGACTTGTGTTCGAGCACTCTGCACAACCTGCCTATTAGGGACGGAATATTCAAATACAAATGAAAGCAAAGGCAATTCAACATGATTTAGTGAAACGTTATCGCTGCGTTGATGTGTTTACAAACAAAACAAATCTCAAAATAACTGAACAAAACCATCACAAATATCAGGTCGTGGCGGCTATTTTTGATTTATCCGTGGTAATTTATTTTATTTACACAAATCCCTAATCTGACCAACTTTACCTACACGCTATGCGAATCACTGGGGGAGGAATAAAGGGAGTGGTTTTATGTAGGCGACGATCCCTATGGGATGGCTGTCAAAAGTAGAGTTCAATTAAACTAACTTTAAACGCAGAACTAATTTGAACAATAGAAATGTGGCCTCATTTTAAAAATTTCACTTTTCTCTACTACTTTGATTTGTCACACAAACACAATCACAGACACGCAGTCAAAAAGAAAAGAATTAAATGTTCTTAAAAAGAAAAAAGGAAGTACTTAAGTACAGGACATGACTTAACATTAATTGTTTTACTAATGAGATTTAAATTTTACAAGCAAATTTCCAGTTCACGACTGGGATGGAATAGGGTGTGAGAAAAGCTTAGTGTTTTTTTTTCTGTTTTAATAGAAAACAATTTTTTAAGCCAAAATAAATTAAGTATATTATTCCGGTAGAAACAAAGGGAGAGTTTCATTGTCAAATTGAGTACGCCTCATGTGTGGCACTACACTATATACACCAATACCTAAACTCGAATGGAATGAGTCAATTTCGTAAATGAAACTGGCCCATTCCATTCGTGTCTAGGTAGACGTTTTCTTGTATATAGTATAGCACCACACTTGGGCCGTACTAAGTATGACTACTAAACCAGCACTAAGAATTTAATTTTATATACATTGTTTTCTCAACCATTGTTGAATATCTGTCATGAGCACGACCCGGATATTTTTATGAAAAAAAAATTATGAAAAAATTGCCTATAAAATGACATAATTCTAATTAATGAATTTAAATTTTCAAAAAATGACCAAAAATATTAACAAAGTCTTAAATTATTATTAGCACCGCGTCTTACTACCCATTTGGGTTATACGCACTTACGCTAATATGTAATGGTAGGGTGATTGTTAGATGAAATGGAGGACCTACAGTTTAATGTGGAATCCGAACCACGGTGTGTAGGCCTGGCATTCTACACATTCACTATTTGTGATTAATACACGTCTTGCCAGAGGTAAAGGATGGGTTTGGCAATCAGATAAATCTGTGTCGGGACCGAGAATTGAATCCCGGACCCCTAGCACAGAAGTCCGACACTTTACTCCTAGACCACCAGGTCACCTTAAAGGGTGTTAAAAAAATTCACAAGACTAGTTCAAACAAGTGCTTGACAAAACTAAAAATTATCAATTCATTGAAGTGTTAGTGATTTACAAGTATCTGCTTCAGAAGTAATAGCTTCCCCCTCCTAACGCAACCCTCGAAGCCTAGATGCAATATCACCCTGAATGTGTGTTTTACAACCTGACAAAGGGAATACAAAGCACATTTCTGATATTATATTCTCATTACGACAAATGTGCGTTGGAAACATTTATTCATTTATAAAATATCGATAGTAATTAAAAGGATACTTATTCAACATGATTGCCCTAAAAATACTCAAAAATGCCTAAAATTGATTCAAAAATGTCGATAAATGTCTAAAAATGACTTTGAAAGGAAGAAAGCCAATAAAATCTGACCTGAAATTCAATAAATGACAACAAGTGACCTATAAAATACACATTTCTACAACCAGAGGATAATGAATATAGTGTTTCTGTACTTATGAGCATTGTATGTCATGTAGCAATAAATAGATGACATGACATCAAAAACTGGGCCCTGGTCATCAGCATATTAGCATTTTGATGATAAATTTTTTAAATTAAGAAAAAAATTACTACCTATAATAGGACAGCTACGATGGATATTCAAGTATTTACACTCAAGAACTGTTGAACTAACAAGGAAAATTAAACTCCATACTTCTACTGAAGATTTTATTTCTTTTAGTTTAAATTAGTTGAAAAATAAAATATGGACACGGGATACGTCTGGCTAATTTTCTATATATAATTATTAAAAAATTGTTTTTTAAATATATGTCATAAACAGATTGTCATTTGATGAGAAACAGGAAAACAAAAGTTTCAAATGCCATTATGCTGATGAGTGATGACAAAATATATTCAAAAACTTTTGAGGTTACTATGTGTAGAAAATTAAACTAGACGTACCTAATGAAGCAACATTTTGATTTATTTTAACCAAAAAGGATTAGTTAGTTATTAAAAGTGTTAGTATCAAATTTAAATGGTGTCACCTTCCATCAAATATTAATACTGTACAACACAACAATGAACTCCGGATGTCTCGTCTCTGTGGTCTAGCTTGCATTGGACAGAAAGAAACGTTCATTGGACAGCCAGCTAGTGGTAAAAACGACGTGCCCTAGTTGTTTCCGAATAGCGAGGAATGTCCTACTTAACATTCTAGTGTCAGACGGTGGAAACTGCAGGGCAAACTGATGCTACCGCTGAGGTCATTGCTGTTTGCATGGTTGACTGCGCCCTTCATGGGTTCTGATTTCATTCTCTTCTGTACAAACTCAGTAGCATGGCCGATACACACATTTGACTAGGGGAATGAAGGGAGCTAGGAGTCTTAATGGGGTGGTTTACATTCTACCGGGGGTAGGGAGGTGAAAAGTTTATGTAAACCTGTGGTATTCTTTGGGTAAAGTGCTCACCTCAGAATCCAATGATCGTGCGTCCAAACTTACCCAAGATTGACGGATTTATCTTGAGCGATAAAATTTCGTAGCATAACTTACTTCTGAGTGGAAATAAAGCATCCCGTGTCGATTGTGGTATGTAATGAAACAGTGGAAGGTATGTTAAAATACTTTTACCGAAAAAATTGATAGGTTCTTCGCTCTCGCTCGTAGAAATTCACGTGCTGATATAATCATTCGGTTCAGAACGTGCACGTTAAATACCTCAAATAAAAAAAAGAGGTTTTACTATCATGTCATCTTCGACAATTCCTGTACATCACCCAAATCAAGCCCTCCAGTATGTCCTTTAATCAGTTTTATTCATTTAGATACTTAAACTTCATCTTCTTTACTTGTTTGAGCTCATCAATCAGTTTCATTCAAGATTTTCCTGGTTCTCTTCTACTTTGTCTTCTATGACCTCACTCAATAAGCCTTTTTATTTTCATAATGTGACACATCCAGTTGACCTTTATTCGTAAAATCGTCTGCAAAATGGTTCTCTGTCCATTTACTATTCTTCGAAAATTTTAATTAGTAACTCAATCTGTCCACTTTATCCTCTATATTCGCCTCTAGCACCGTATCTCCACCGTTATTTAAAACAGTAATTCAAGTGGGCCTATAACCTAAAATTTAAAAATTTGATTAAAGGTCAACTTAAGGTAGGAGTGTAGGGGACGCGACAAAAGTTCTGTATTTTTGCTGTTTTTATAGCAACATTTTTTTTGTGCCAAAAAGGAATAAAATATTGTTTCAGTACAAAAATCATGTTTAATTTTCTTCATATGGTGATACCAACAGTTCTTGAATATTTGTTATGAGCAGAGCAGCATTAGATTACAAATGTTTTAAATTAAGAGAAAAGGTTGTCATATTCCGGAACACCCTTGAAAGATATTCAACAACTTGATATCATTATGTGAAGAAAATTAAACTCTTGTTTATACTGGAGAAATATTTGATTTCTTTCGCATCTTCAAGATCTGTAATGCGTCACTAGAATCAACCCACCGGGACAGTATCGGTGAATCACACATAAACAATGTAGAGTGGTGACAGAACTTCTTGCACAATACGATCACTCTAAAATGTAGCAGTTGGAGCTTGATAAACTACACTATTTCCATATCTTATGATTAATTAATTAAGCACCGCGTCTTACTAACCATTTGGGTTGGACGCTTTAGTACTAATTACGCTAAAGGGTTAGGAACTGGGACGATTGAATTTATAGGAACTGAACCCGCATTTGTGTGGAGGGAAAGTGGAAAACCAGTTAGGAAAAACCACCCCAAGTTCACCTGACCGAGATTCGAGCCTAGATGTCCCCATCCTCGACAGTCTAGGTAAACACGAAACTAGCGCGTTATGTAACTACGCCACCGAGGCGGGTCATGTCTTATAAGCTACGACATAGTGAAACCAAGATTGCTACCTCTCATACTAAAAGGGTATGTCTCATCGAACGCTTAAAAGTGTTGCGCATGTGCAGACCTGAGTTACAAATAGGTTTTGTAACCAGTCTTGTTCGTGAAAACGTTTTTTTTTACATTAAAAATGGCTAGTCCGTAGTACTTTGCTATTCCATGAATTAATCGTGTTGAGTTTTTTTACCAAATATATTTTAATATTCAACTATGTCTGAACTCATTTCTGTGGCCGCATGGTTTAAGGTGCTACTCTCAAAAGTACAATAGATTTTCGATGACGAGAAGACCAAGGTTCGAGTCTCGGTCGGTTGTGATGAAGGTAATTTTTCCAAAATAGTTTTCCAATCTTCCTCCACGTAAATTCAGGTACACTTCCTATAAATATAATCTTTCTCATCCCCAAGAACATAAGCGTATAGCCCGAACGGGTAATATGACGTGGTGTTATAAAAAAACTAGGACGTGGTGTTATTAAAAAAACTAGGACGTGGTGTTATTAAAAAAACTAGGACGTGGTGTTATTAAAAAAAACTATGTCTGGTGGTAACACTGGACATAAACTAAGTAAATGTGGAGAGGAAGGAGGGGTTAACTATGTCCACACGGTATTACATGGGGGAAGGGTGGAAACATCAGTTAAATTCTAATGTTAAATAAATAATATTAATGTTCATGTTTTCACTGTTAGTAAACATACATACAGTTAACTTCCAATTCTGAGTATTATTAAATCTGAGTTCCTTTTAGTGTCACAAAAGCTTTCCTATGAAATAATGGCATTCAATCTTGATGTGAAAAGTTACGTGACACAAGTTGGAAGGGGGAGGTATCGGGCTAAATGTTTACTTAGGCCGGTATGCAAGTGTGGTCCCGAGCACACTATCGTTCAACCTTTTATTTTAACCTGTGATTATCCAAGCAAACCCACGTTAGTGTCCACTTAACATCCTCTTAGTGAAGTTCCTGCATACGGCCCTTGGTGTTACATGAGGAACTTTTAAGTGGGGGTGAGGTTCAAAAAAAAAGTAGTGTGTTCCTTGTTTTATGGATGACACCTTACTAGAACCCTTAGCCAATGGATTTTTTTAGCACTGCGGGTAGTATCCGTTCGGGCTATACGTTTATGTACTAATTAAGCAAATGGTTTTAGGGATAAAAAAGGTTATACTCAGAGAAGTGTAGCCACATTTGCGTTGAGGGAGAATGTAAAACAATTTTGGAAAAAACCTTAGTATACCCGACCGAGATTCAAACCTCGATTTCCCCGTCATCAGCAGTCTAGTCCAATACGAATGTAGCATGTTAGACCATTCGGCTACCGAAGCGTGTGCCAATCGTATTACCTTAGGTTTATAAATAGTACAAATTCTGTATAGAAATGATAATATTTATAGAGTTTCAAATATATTAATACATACATCTACAGTGGTAATATTCACGAGTGCTATTCCGAATGTATGGGCTGCCAAAGTGCTCTGTCGTTAATTGGTGCAATCATCATGTGAAAGAGAAGATCTTTCTTTGGGAAAGCACACATTGGCCTGTGTGTGTGTGTGTTTGTTTTATACCCTCCCCCAACATCTTCCACGGGTCTATCTCTATGCTAGGTCGCACTGCATAAACAGTTGAGGGGGAAATCAAAAGTAGAACCAAACAATCAATTTAAGTGCTCTTATACTACAGCGGCGAAGCAAGTGATATTACACAACTAGGTAACTTTAGCCATAGCAAGAAACCAAAGTTATTGTTTAGTATACAGTACAAGTAAGCATCTCAGGGAATACATCCATGAATGCGTGTTGCCAGTCTGTTATAGTGTCAAATTACCTCTCATATGTAAAGTGTCCAGGAATATTGATCGTGTTGCCGACACTATGCTAGATACCCCAAGGAAAAATCCAAGCAGATTCATGTGTTGCACTCTAGTATATGAACCAATTATCTCTTAAAATGAATACATCCAGGGGTGCCCATGCGTTGCAGTCAAGCATAGTGGCAAAACTAGTTCCAACTTGTAAAGTACCCTGATTCATGTGTTGCAATCTAGTAGAGTACCCTGATTCATGTGTTGCACTCTAGTATAGTGTCAAACTAGCTCCCACAGGGAAAACATCAAGGAAGATTAATGTGTTGAAGTCTAGTATAGTGTCCATGTAACTCCCACAGGGAATTTTAAAGTGTATGAGGTTTGTTGGAGCGGCCAACCAAGACTGACTCGTCTGTGAGTAGAGTTCAGGAATGAACGACCTCTGAACTCTATGATCCCCATGCAATTACCTGCGTGCGCACGCTTATAAAACAGAGGCGGGGGAGAAATACTTGTTAGGACATGGGTACCGAGGTAACAAGGGGCTGGGGCATATACAAACAAGGGTATAGAGCAGAACTAGCCAGTAGCCTTGACAGATGTAACCAGGGGCTTGGAGCAAAACTAGCCAGTAGCCTTGGTAGATGTAACCAGGGGCTTGGATCATATACAAACATGGGTATAGAGCAGAGCTAACCAGTAGCCTTGACAGATGTAACCAGGGGCTTTGAGCATATACAAACAAGGGTATAGAGCAGAGCTAACCAGTAGCCTTGACAGATGTAACCAGGGGCTTTGAGCATATACAAACAAGGGTATAGAGCAGAGCTAACCAGTAGCCTTGACAGATGTAACCAGGGGCTTTGAGCATATACAAACAAGGGTATAGAGCAGAGCTAACCAGTAGCCTTGACAGATGTAACCAGGGGCTTTGAGCATATACAAACAAGGGTATAGAGCAGAGCTAACCAGTAGCCTTGACAGATGTAACCAGGGGCTTTGAGCATATACAAACAAGGGTATAGAGCAGAGCTAACCAGTAGCCTTGACAGATGTAACCAGGGGCTTTGAGCATATACAAACAAGGGTATAGAGCAGAGCTAACCAGTAGCCTTGACAGATGTAACCAGGGGCTTTGAGCATATACAAACAAGGGTATAGAGCAGAGCTAACCAGTAGCCTTGACAGATGTAACCAGGGGCTTTGAGCATATACAAACAAGGGTATAGAGCAGAGCTAACCAGTAGCCTTGACAGATGTAACCAGGGGCTTTGAGCATATACAAACAAGGGTATAGAGCAGAGCTAACCAGTAGCCTTGACAGATGTAACCAGGGGCTTTGAGCATATACAAACAAGGGTATAGAGCAGAGCTAACCAGTAGCCTTGACAGATGTAACCAGGGGCTTGGAGCATATACAAACAAGGGTATAGAGCAGAGCTAACCAGTAGCCTTGACAGATGTAACCAGGGGTTTGAATCATATACAAACAAGGGTATAGAGCAGAGCTAACCAGTAGCCTTGACAGATGTAACCAGGGGCTTGGAGCAGAACTAGCCAGTAGCCTTGGTAGATGTAACCAGGGGATTGGATCATATACAAACAAGGCTATAGAGCAGAGCTAACCAGTAGCCTTGGTAGATGTAACCAGGGGTTTGGAGCATATACAAACAAGGGTATAGAGCAGAACTAGCCAGTAGCCTTGGTAGATGTAACCAGGGGCCTGGAGAATATACAAACAAGGGTATAGAGTGGAACTAGCCAGTAGCCTTGGCAGATGTAACCAGGGGTTTGGAGCATATACAAACAAGGGTATAGAGTGGAAATAGCCATCTGTTGGAGAAGTAATCAGGGATTTTAAGCAGTTAAAAAGGTGCCATTCTCAAAATAGACTGGACTGTTAGCTATAGGCAGATCAGTGTTAGAAACCTGGGCAGGTATACTAAGGTTTTCCCCGAATGTTTTCAGACTCTTCCTCCCCGCATATTTGAGTACACTACCTCTAAATTTAACATTCCTCATCCATAACACATTAGATTAACTACTGTAAATGCACAGAGAATGAATAGTAAGACGCAGTGCTAGGGGAAGGAAAAATCAATCGTGATACCTCGTGAATATCGATGTAATGAAGCCTATACATCGCGATGTTAAAATACTTAAATCAACCAGGCCTAAGTGTGGTTACAGTAGCTATATATATAAAGTTCAAAAATGTTCTAAGCAGAGTTTGAATAGAAAGTTTATTCCATGTTGTTTGTAAGTTGACCAATGTTCTAAAATGAGGTCATAAAACTCGAGACAAATACCAACTTATCCGCAAGTTGAGTAGAGAAAAAAAAAAAGAAACGAAAAAAAAAATCAAAGTTGTTAGTAAAGTTTGTCAGCCATGTTTTATGTTAACAAAAGCAAAGTTTAGTCACGTTGACAAACATAATAATATGATCTGTTTTGAAAGTTGTATTCTATTTGAATGCGGATGTTTGAGGCGAAAGGCAGAAAGGGGAAGAGTAAGAAGAACAAGTTTGGTGAATATAACAGAACGTGAAGATAAAATATAACGATTGATTCCTAGCATGAGATGGAAGAAGGCTTATGTACTATGTCAACAGTTTGATATATTTTATACATCTCGCAAAAGAATAAATGCCGTTTCACACGAGAAATATTTTACCGCGTGATGTTTTTGTCGCGCGAATTTTATCAGCTGAAATATATTGGTTTAAATGTGAGCGTTCACACAAGGATATAAATAATCACGCGATAAAATTCTAACCCCACCGGTATAGAACAGCCGCTTGTATCCCTACATCACATCAAAATCACATTTGAACATGAGAAACAGGCGGTAGTTTCCTTTTCTTCTGAAAGCAAAATCAGAATTGATCGCACGACTTTAAAATCGTGCAACAAAAAAACATCGTGCGATAAAATACCTCTTGTGTGAAACGGCACTAAGGGTTTTGGAACGTATGAAGGAGAGCCATAGCATGGAAGGAGGAAGAACCAGTGGCGTGANCTCTTTCAACACTACACATTTTAACGTGGTTTCTTTTTAAAAATTCATCTCGTCTTTGTACCCGTTCAGGTTATACCCTTAAGTACTTATCCACGCTAATAGTTTTAGGGTTTAGGAAGGTTATATTTTTGGAAGTGTACCTGTAATTCCGAGGAGAGAGTGAATAAAAATTTTAAACATTTAATTAAAATTAAAATTATGCCTTCAAGATGTAAGGTTAAGAATACATATTTACTATTATTGAGATACAAATAAAATTTTATGGGATAGCTATGAATTAATGTAACATATTCTACACGTAACTAAACGTCTTGTGATTCGCAGTCATCCAAGATAATGTGTGTCGGCTGCGGATAGCTATTTCCGTGACCTGTGACTTTACAAATAATACGGCATGTAAATGTTCGTTCATAACCTATCTCATCAGTTTCAGTGGACGCATGATCTAATGCGTCACTGTCACAATATACTAGACTGCCAACGACAGAGAGATTGAGGTTCGAATCCCAGTCGGGCCTACTGAGTTTTTTCTTAAATGGTTTTTTAATTCCTTCACGCAAATTCAGGCACACTTCCTCTAAATTCAACCTACCTTCATACAATAATATTCGCTTGGATCCACTTTAGTGACCGCATGGTCTAAGGCGTTACTCTCGTAATAGGCTAAACTGCCGATTAAGGGTGAGATCGTGGTTTGAGCCCAGTCGGGTGTTCTAGTTATTTTTCTTACATGCTTTTCCATTCTCCCACGCAATGGGGGTACATTTACTCTTAATTCAACCCTTATCATCCCTAACCCATTGACGTAATTAGTACATAGACGTATAACCTGAATGAGTAGTATTAGTACATAGACGTATAACCCGAACAAGTAGTAAGACATGTTTGGGAAAAAGATGTAAAACAAGCAATGGGAAAAAGATGTAAAACAAAATTTCCCTAATGTACTCAGTCGATATTTGAACATGACCTTCCAAATCCTGGTCGACGTTTATTTAAAGGAGGGAAATTGGGGTGTTTGATACATGTACTACACTCAAGTTGAACTCCAAATTCATCTCCCCTTCGTCTGGCCCACGTGAAGTGTAAATATTTACTATAACAGGCTCAGCAGAATTTAGAATTTCTTATTCTAATTTGATAAAAAAAAAACACGTAAACTTTATTTTACTTTTTTCAAAATGTGCGAATCTCTACAGAACGACTCACCATGTTCTTACTTCTTTTTTTATTTTTTTGTGAAGTTATTTTCAGTAGCGAAAATAAAATAAAAATTCTAGAGCATTTCCTCGTAATTGAGTTCAGCCTGAACCGGTTGAGGTTGGCTCTTCGTCAGAGGGTTCATCTCAGAACCCAAGGGGAGGAAGACCTGTACAAATGTTGACTGGACACCTCCATCTATTTCTGAATATCAAGCTCTCTAGTCTTCAGCTTATCCCTCCCTGAACTAGACACACACAAAAAAAACTTTGTACATATATAAATTGGAGGCTGGACTGAACTGTGTCGACATTTATTATCAAGTAAATCCACTATGTACTCAACATACGTGGATTCATAAATATGCGGTTGCGGTACTTTCGACTACCAGCAAAATCTCACAAGCATCACTTTACATTAAATATGGCGTTCCTTGTTTGCCAATGCACATCAAATAGTTCCATCACCCTTTCGTTTGATATATAGATATATAATTAGAGTAACATTTGACCTACATGGCTTTCCAAATCACGCAGAGATTTTGGTAACGAATTAACCGCATCAGACAAAGAGCTACTGTACAGAAATAAACAGGTAAGTAATGTGGGCTTAACACGATGAATCACTAAATTGAAAGACAATAACAATGGTAAAAGAAGGAAATGGTGATTAAAAACAGTTGATAAATATGTAACTGGGAAGTTTCATTATCATTTTTGCGTCATACATGATAAAAAGAAAAAGTGTTTGCTACCACCGCTAGTCGGGAGCAGCTACGTCGGCACTGTAAAAGAAAACGGGACTTGGCTTTGTCCAGCAACAGACTGGACTGGTCAAAGAGTGTGTGTGTGTGATCGGGAAGTAGAGAAAAACAGAAAAGGTGTACAATTCATTAAATAAATCATCAAAAACAGACATAATACTAAGGATAACCTGAAGCTGGATTCAAACGTTTGTCAAAAATAGATCTACTCATCACCGGAAAGGCTGACCAGAGGATACTGACACATTTTTCCGAGTGCCCAAAAGTGTCAGTTAAATAATAACATATACTAATTAAAATGCTGATGGGACCTTACAGCAATGGATCTTTTATCGTCTTAATTTCTGCAAGAATTAAGTCGATCCAGCCTTCCTACTATGGCCCCGATTCAATTAAGAGACCTATATGGCCGTGATTTAATTCAAGACCTCGATCAATGGTCCAAGCCTTGAATTGGGGTGGACACCTCTTACAGTGAGCAACATACTATCTCCGTGTTCCCATTACATCATTAAGTATATATTGATCATCCTCCTCTCCTCGCATCAGTTATTATCAATCAATCAATCATCCAGCGACAGTATGGAAACCACCAAATTGCCTTTCGGTGCTTCGTCGAATCTTGTGCACAGAAAATTCCCTCCGCCCCTCTCACCAAACGCCCGCAAGCAAAATAAAATTAATAAAGCATGACATTAGGATGATCGTATTCGAACCAGATTTTTAAAACGAAGGGAGCCTGAAAGTCAGCCATATATTTGTGACACTTCCTGAAGAGGGTTTTTGGGGACGGCAAATCTATTGGGGGGGGGGATTTATTTATACTAGTCGACCTCAGTGATCTTGGGGTAAAGTGCTCCCCTCAACCGATGTTCGTAGATTCAAACCCAGTCGAGGTCGACGGATTTTTCTTTAGCGATAAAAATTCATAGCACAACTTCCTCCATAGGGGACGTAAAGCCTTCGGTCCCATGTCGATTGTGGCATGTAAAATAATCCTGGAAGATATGTTAAATAATAAAATATCATAGTGGTCGTTATTTTGAGTAATTCCTCTTATGAACGTTTTAAATTCTCGATCAATAATGGCCAACGATACAACATATAATATCCTATTAACTAAAAGCGTCAGACGACTTAAAACAATTCTATTGTGTAGAATAGTACCGTGCTCCACGTCTTACTACCCGTTCGGGATATCCACATAGTTACACCATTGGGGTGGAGATGGTGAAGGTTTTATTTAAAGAAAACATAGCTTTATATGTGCAAAGGAAGGGTAGAAAATCATTTAGAAAAAAAATCTCACTAAACTAAGCCGGGATTCCAGCCCTAAATTCATCACTGGTGAACTTTATTAGACGAGACTGTCAGCACACATACACACATGTGCGGGTTTAAGGTAATTTAGAGTCTATACCCAGATTTTTGTAGGAGTTCCATTTTGGAAGGCCTTTTATCCTACCAAAATAGTAATAAAGAGAATATTCTGGTACAAAATAAGGCCTTCAGGACGAACTTCTGAGAAAAATAAGTGTATGTATGTATTTGAATTTAAGGTGGGAATGTAGGGGACGCGAGAAAAGGTCAGTATTTTTGCAGTTTTTTATATCAAAAGATTTTTATGTCAAAATAAATCAAATATTACTTCTATACAAACATAAAATTTAACTTTCTTCACGTGGTGATATCAACAGTTGTTGAATATTTGTAAAGGTTGTCCTGGAGTTATATGACAACTTTTTCTCTTCATTTAAAAAAGCTGCTATCTAATGCCAATATGGTGGATTACATATTCAAGAACTGTTAATATCACCATGTGAAGAAAATCAAACTCTTATGTTTGTACTGAAGCAATATTTTATTTATTTAGGAAAAAAAAAAAGTTTCGTTATAGAAATTGCATAAACACTGCTCTTTTGTCTCGTTCCCTGCATCCCCACTTTAAGGAAAGCAACATTCAATGCCACACTTATAGAAATCCTTGAATAGTTAGTATAGTTAGTATATGTTAGTATTCACATCACTGAAAGCCTAAACTTTATCTCATCAGGATTTTAACCAATTTCTCTCATGGTTGAACGATTTGCCTGTGAAAGGTAAAAACCACCAGTCAAACTCAAATACAACATGCCCTCTAAAGGAACTCATGGGAGTTCGAAATTTGTTAATGCTTGTTCTAGCGTAGTTTAACTTCAACGTTGTCAATAACAAAATAAGGTTACATTATGCTTTGTGTAATATTCTCGTGTCAGAGTATCACCTTCCATTCTCCTAAAATGTTGAATTTATAGTCAACACATTTTCACAGTTAAAAAATAACTGCAGTACTAAATAACAATCAAATGAAACAAAACTCTTGTTTTAGTGCAATCTCTAAGGTTTTAACTTTATAGAATTCAAAGTGCTCTCTCATTTTTGAGTGCTTCAGTGGTTAATTGTTACAGGGTATATTATATTAAGAGCATTCATCATAGCAGGCCCAACTCGGCTCCCGGTTCGCTCGAGGTATGGGAGTAAAAGGGAAAAGAAAATACCTACGATATGCCAGAAATGTGTGCAGTGCATTCGTATTTGGATGATTACTAGACATTTTTCGCTGTGACGATGGGGGACAAAGTGACAAAGTTTCTTGTTAATAACTACATTATGTCCCTATTATGACAGAATTACGTTTTGTGAACAATGTCTATCTGTGAAGCCATTCTAAAATGGTCAAAAATGCCCTTTTCAATCCAGATTTTATACAAATATAATTTAATATTTCAACAACTCCGTATTAATAACTTCTATTAACGCTCTATTTCAAATGATGTTTAATCAGAAATGATCCAGGATAAAGAGTGTTCGTTAAATTTACTATTTCTAGCCGACTGTATCAAAGAGTTGATTGGCAGGTCATGCACGTTCTTAAGCTTCTGAGAGATTTCTCTTTTAAAATATCTTTTGAGATCAAGATTTCAACTTCGGTGTTCGCCTCAGGACCCGATGTTCGTGGGTTCAAAACCAAGTTGGGCTCGAAGGATTTTTCTTGGTCGATAAAAATCAATAGCACAACTTACTCTGGAGGGGAAGTAAAGCCTTTCATCCCATGTCGATTGTGGCACGTAAAAGAACCCTGGAAGTTGTGTGGAAATACCTTTCCCAACAAAATTGGTAGGTCCTTTAGATCTCGCTCATAAAAATTCTCCTGTGCTGATATAATCAGTAGGTTCAGAAAGTGCATGTTAAATACCTTTAAAAAAAACATATTATCTGAGATGCCATAAATTTAACTTTTGGAGAAACCAGCCACATTACGATTAAGTTTATTAAAAAAGGTTTTTGACTATTTCACAAAAATTTGGTTGGATATGGAGCTATTGTATAGTTCTGGCAAAAATATACTTTTAGGAAAAACATTTTTTTGTTGTTGTAGAAAATAATTATTCAACTAGAGGTGAGCGAAGCTTTGAAATGTCGAAGTTGAACATTAGATCTCCTTTATAAAACAACACAATTACACATACAATACGATACAATTACACCTACAATACAATAACACCTACAATACTATACACACATACAATACAATACAATACATATATATATGAGATCTCACATTAAATTTAACATATTTCAACATATAATAATTTTGCAAGAGCTAATATACAGTATTTTAAAGACTAGAGAGAATATATTAGATTTGTAACACAAGCATAGATACATTTATTTAGATATGCTAGTATAAAATAAATGGTAGAGTGAACCACATAGACTCTCTCTCCATTTTAACTTAAAATAGGAACCTTTAATAAAAACTCATGATATTAGTGCAGCGAAATAATATACCCTTTTACAGAAACATTGAGAAAAGAGGAACTTCTTTGTCCACCATAGAGTATCATCATTTTCAATTGTCAAAGAGCTCCCGGTTCTATAAAAATACATTCAAGAAAAAATATATTTTTAATTTTGAATATTTCAACATATTATTTCGTATCTCAAATAGTTGCAAAGGTAAGAACAAAATGATAAATCTCTGCATTTTATGTGAAGTACTCTTAATTAAAGTCATTTTCTTAGGGAAATTAGAATTGCCATTTTGTTTTTAATGTTATACCTGGATACAAAAAATTCTATCAAAATCAGTATTACGGATTTGGAGAAAATCGATTTGGTCCCTTTTTGACCTTTAGTAAACACTACCTTTTCCTTAATTCGAAAACCCCCTTGGGGGAGGTACCTTATAAAACCCTTTATACTAAGTTTTGGCCCAATCGGTAGAATGGTTTTTGGCTCTAGACTAAGATATAGACACAAAGAGAGACGGCATCGTGAAAAATAATTGTTTGTTTCAGGGGGTCGTCGACATTTATCAAAATCTCGAGTTAGTTTTTTTTTTTTTTTACGACCACAATACTTCTAGCTTCGAGGGGTCAAGAGAAATTAAAATTACTGTGTTTAGTTATTTATCTCTAAACCTTTCTCTTCACCTAGATACACTTTTAATGGGTAGTTTAAATTTAAAAGTAGTGTTATGTGACAGCATTAAAAAAACCTCATCTTTGACTTCAGTTTTGCCTCGCATGTGTCAAGATTCGTTTAAACTTCCCTTCAGATTTAAAACTCGAACTCAGGACACCCGTACAATTTACTATTGTATCAGTGTTAAATTGATAGGTACGGATATTATTCATCAAAAGTCACAGGTGTAGATAATATGACCTGGCGTATGAATACGTGAAATTAGGCCTAGTAACTTTTCTAGGTTTCGGATAAGTTTCTTCCTATGAATGCTTGATTTTACACTCAGTTTAACATGAAACGTAGCTTTGATTTATTACATTATTGATGGTATGCATGAACGTACAGTGAATGCTTAGTGGACCGATAGTGTGGTCCCGAGTCAACTATCATCATCATCATTATTATAATAATTATTATTATTATTAGCACCGCGTCTTACTACCCGTTCGGGTTATACGCACTTACGCTAATGTGTAATGGTAGGGTGATAATGGTAGGGTGATTGTGAGATGAAATGGAGGACCTACAGTTTAACGTGGGATCCGAACCACGGTGGAGGCCTGGCATTCCATACAATCACAAGTTTTGACTAATACAAGTCTTGTCAGAGGTGAAAAAAGGGTTTGGCAATCAGATAAATATGTGCTGAGACCGAGGATTAAACCCCGGTCCCTCAGCACCAAGCAAGTAAGGCAAGCCTAAGCCTAGGCCTAGGCCTAAGTTTTTCACCGAAAGACACCTCAGTGTAAGAAGCAACATCAACAGTGGACACGTTAACTAAATGACAAGTCAATCTCGTCTGGTTGTCTATCGAGTAAGAGTACCGGATTCAAAACCAGGCTGAGTGTATTTCAGGGTGTCTTAACTGGTTTGACACTCTCCCCCCACAAAATACTGGTACGTTTCCTATGAATCCTAAATTATTCATGTGTAATTAATCAAATTATTGGAATTTGAAACTTAAGTTAAAACCTGGATGGCTAGTCAGACACGAAAGAACCCCACCCCTCCCCTTTTTCACAAAAGTTTAAAAAACAAGAATAGAGTTTTTATTGTTCCGCGTCTTACTACCTGTTCAGGTTATACGTATATGTAATAATTACGCTAATGAGCTAAGGATGAGAAAGGTTCGCAGTTGCGTGGAGGAAGAATGAAAAACCATTTAGGGAAAACCCACCAATCCGGAATTATACCCCCGATCTCCCTGTCATCGGTAGTATAGTCCAACACTAGAGTGACGTCTTAGTGACTATGTGGACACTGAAGGAGGTAAGAGAACTAATTGTTTTTCCTAAACTACCAAATATAATTTTACTCAATGAATTAAATAATTCCTAGACATTTAAATTATTTTTTTTTTGTTTTTACCGTACTATTAAACAGAGTCACTGCCATCTGAAAACTACCGTAGCGTTACCGCAAACATCGAGGTCAACACTCGTCAAGCTATGACGGCTTTCGCAGTCCTATTGATCCCAGTTCTACCAACCTCACCCTCCCGAGTTCCCTTGACAGTAAATTGTCCCTACATCATGTGGGGACAACCTTTCCCTCATTATGGTAGACTGTGTTAGCTAACACTCAACACCTCCATTCACTGAACCGCGTACCAACAGACACGCTCTTCACAATGGCGGTGAAATTAAGCAACACAAGCATCGAAACTTATTTTAGGATTGGGGTATTTAACGTACCTTTTCTAAAGACAAAATTATTATGTCGCTACTCGAATTTTTGAACCTAATTTCTCCAAAAATGGGTTAGGGGAGGTGAGACTAAAGTCACCCAAAAAGGGATAGAGATATGAACACTTATTTCCCAGAAGCTGGGGGGGTTTGAACCAAATTCTGCAAGAAGTGAAGCTGTTTGAACCAGAGTCCTGCCAAAGTCTCCCCTAAGTATAAATATTTCAAACCAAAGTCTTCCAGAAGCGTTAATATTTCAAACCAAAGTCTTCCAGAAGCGTTAATATTTCAAACCAAAGTCTTCCAGAAGCGTTAATATTTCAAACCAAAGTCTTCCAGAAGCGTTAATATTTCAAACCAAATTATTCCGGAAGAATAAATATTTCAAACCAAAGTCTTCCAGAAGTGTAAATATTTCAAACCAAAGTCTTCCAGAAGTGTAAATATTTCAAACCAAAGACTTCCAGAAGTATAAATATTTCAAACCAAAGTCTTCCAGAAGTGTAAATATTTCAAACCAAAGTCTTCCAGAAGTGTAAATATTTAAAACCAAAGACTTCCATAAGTATAAATATTTCAAACCAAAGTCTTCCAGAAGTGTAAATATTTCAAACCAAAGTCTTCCATAAGCATATGAATAAACAAGCAGTGCTTAACGTGAATAGATCATTTCAGTATTTTAACAAATATAATTTGTAGCTTTAAGGACACTGTACTGTATTGCCAGTAAACAAATATCAGTTGGAAACAAAAAAATAAAATTATAAACTACATTTTTTAATACATCTTATCCCTCACAACACAGGGCACGGCATTTAATTAGAGACATATTTTGGATGAATTGTGGTAGCATTGGTCCTTTTATTTTCTAAAAAAAACTATATTTGATCGAAATATTACTAAACATCTCGTTTGTGTGGACTGAAGAGCGGTACATTCTTAACATTCTCTATTATTAAAGTCATTAAATTTGTAGGTTACGTTGTGCTTTGTCGCATTATTTGTTGGGTACGTTCATTTTTATGAAATAGCTGCTACTCGCGCTTAGTTTGTACAGTGTTGCAACTATACTCAAGTTTGCACCTTGTGTTTTCCCCTGGCCGTGGCTTGTAAGAAAGCGGTTGCCTGCTGGAAACTAATGGTATATCATTAACGTATTGATGAGAAAGCTGGGTAAGGCCAAGCAGAGATCCTGCCAATCGTGGCTACGACATAGGCGCGTGTATATTATTATGGAGCTAAGGTTGATATGTAAAACTCGCGGCCCTATCAATGATTGTCTGCGGCCCACGGACCTTATGATGAACCATCATGCAATGCGACTATTATTCTTTTCATAAAAGTAGAGGAAATACAACATTTTTTTATGTGATATTTAGGAATTTAACATTTTTGATAATTCTGGAATGTGAGGTTTGTGGGCCAACCAAATCTATTCTTATATCAAAAGGGCTAAATTATTACCGAAAATTGTTAAATGTGCGTTCAAAGTTAGTCAACAAATACGTACGTTAACCGTTGTTTTCTCACATTAAAATGAATCAACAATATTAAGCTTGCAGACACGCACTTAGCAACGATTATAACATTAATTTTGGCATAAGATCTAAGTTTGAGATTAAAATCATTGATGCAAATAAAAGGCTGCAAATTTTTGGTAAAAAGATATAAAGTGTCTTCTCTTCGCATTTTGTAAAAAATGAAGATGGAATTCGTTATACTTTGGAAGATTAAAATATGGAATTTATTTTTGAAATGCAGCCCACTAAGTATTTTTAATCTTCAATGTAGCCTTTATGAACGAGTTTGACAAGCCTGGTCTAGAGCGTTACTCTCGCGATATATTGGATTGCCTGTGGTGAGGGGAGGTCAGGGTTCAAATCCCAGTCGGGTGTAAATACATTATTTTCCACTCTCCCTCCATGTAAACCCTTGAGTACTCTTTTAAAATTCAACCTTACTCGTCCCAAACAAATAAGTGTAATTAGTATATAAAATTCATATAGCGTGAAAGGGTAATGTAAGACGCCGTGATAAGAAATTAAAAACAAACTATTATAAAAAAAACTCTCGTCCCTGCCTCCCCTTTAATTCTACGTGTATCCCTGGGGGCAAACGTTCCATATTTTGGAAAACACTGCTCTACATAATAAACTTTAACAACTAAAGATTGTTTCACTTTATAACATTTCTAAAAGCAATATTTTTATATATAAAGAATAAAAGTTGCTAAATTTTACTACCCCCTGTGTATACAAATATTTAAAACTTGCAGGGTGGATCACCGCAAATTAGTTTCCATTTGATCATTAAACATGATATGATGTAGTTAAGTAAATATACACATGCAATTAAATTTGTTAATCTAGTATCTGTAATTGAAAGGCAACAATATCCCCACGTGTAATTAGACTATTATTTCAAACAATTTAGATGATGCAAATGCACAAACATTTACTACGGTTAAACATCTAAATATTGAAAGAGCTAATATTTTGGTTTTCCTACTTGAGAGCCACCTCGGTGGCGTAGTTGGCCAACGCGCTAGTCGTGTTGAGCTCCACTGCCGAGGACGGGGAGATCGAGGTTCAAATCTCGGTTGGATGAACTGGGATGATTTTTCCTAGATGTTTTTCCACTCTCCCTCCACGCAAATGCAGGTTCACTTCCTCTAAATTCAACCTTCCCAATTCCTAATCCATTAGCGTAATTAGTATTTAAGCGTATAAACCGAACGGGTAGTAAGTCGCGGTGCTAAATAATAATAATAATCCTACTTAAGGACCGGCTATATGAAGCCGCACCGCACCGCATTTTTCCAGTGGAATGCTATCCATGTTTTTAAATGCAAGTGGCTATATGAGTCCGCACCGCACCGCACCGCACCACACCGGGGCGGACGAATCGTTGAGAGAGCATTGCTCCGCAATTTTGCGGTGCGGTGCGGACCGTGTAGCCACCTACCACCGGAAATAAAATGTTCGGGAGCTCTTGAACTTTGTTTTCATGGTAAAACTAGGCATTTCTTTCACACGTGTGACGCTGTAGTCATTGTTTCCAAAATTACGTACAAGATAAACAAAATTATATATAACTTATTGAACAACAAATATTCTTCTTAATTATAAGCTAACTTAAAAATGTATTATTCATAATTAATAGCTAGATTAATTAAATGAAAATAAGTGAAAACCTATGCAAGTAAAGATGAAATTACAAACTTATTTTTTAATAGAACTAAAGTCTATAAAGAATATAAAAGTTGTTTTCTTTTTTTTTAGTTACAATGATCTTATGCTTGGTTTAATAAAGTGATGAATTAGTTAAAAATCCCACGCGATGTTATTGTAAATAAATTCACTTTAGGTGCGGTGCGGGTCGGCTCCATGAAGCAATGGCTTTAATAACCTCAACCAAGAAAAGTTAACAAAATAAATTATCACAACAGGAGATATTATTATAACATATTATAACAATGTTTTCGAATTTTTAAAAAGACTTGTTTTCTGTCTATTTCATATATTTTTTAGTGCATTGATTAAAAAATATAATATATTTTAAACTATAGCTTTGAATTAATGGATGAATAAAAGTGTCAAATGGGAGTAATATAAATTTATTGTGAAGGAAAGGTGGCATTAAAAAAAGTTTGTAATTATTTTGAGAAGGAAAGGTGGCATTAAAAAAAGTTTGTCATTATTTTGGGAAGAAAAAGAGAGCACCGTACATCCTACGATCCATCCGGGCTATCCTAACTAATGAGATAGGGATTAGGAAGGTATAACTTAGAGAAACCATACAAACATTATTTTGCGTAGTGTGAAGGTAAAAATAAATAATTAAAAACACGTGTAGTTCACCTGGCAAGGATTTGAAGCCTGGCCTCTCCATCCCGGTCAAACCTGACAAGATGAAAATGAGGTTTTGGTTATTTATGGCTGTGAATCATGGTCTCTCTTCTTACAGGAAGAGAGGAAACTTAGGGTGTTCGAAAAGAAAGGACTTAGGAAAATATTAGGTAAAAATTGGTATTAATGAGTGTGAACGAGTTTACATAATGATGAGTTACATACCCTGTACTATTACCAGGCATTGTTTAGGTAGTCAACGGTTAATGCGTACAAGACATCAAGCGTGATTGGGATAATTGACGCAGATGGGAGGAAAATATTTGAATAGACCTGAAATATATAGAGTGTAATGAGTTGGACTGGATAGAACTTTCTCAAGATAGGGATAGGGTGTAATGAGGGGGACTAGATAGAACTTGCTCAAGATAGGGATAGGGTGTACTGAGGTGGATTGGATAGAATTAGCTAAAGATAGGGATAGGGTGTAATGAGTTGGACTGGATAGAACTAGCTCAAGAGAGGGATAGGGTGTAATGACGTGGACTGGATAGAGTTAGCTCAAGATAGGAATAGGGTGTAATGAGGTGGACTGGATAGAACTAGCTAAAGATAGGGATAGGTGGTGTAAATGTGTAAGTGCGGCAGCAAATATTTGAGATACTGATGCTATATATATATTTTTTTTTACCACCACCTATTCAAGTACCTTTTCAAGTTTAACGCATATGTACTAACTATGCAATAAGTTAGGTTGAGGAAGGTTGACTTTAAAGGAAGTTTACCCAAATTTTAGTGGAAGCAGAGTAAAAACCACATAGGAAAAACTACCCTTAATTGATTTACCTCTCTTGCGTGTCCTTAACCCTTAATCACGTGATTTTACGTCACCCAGTGGGAAAGTATAATACTTTGTAAAACCAAATCCGTCAAAATAACACAATCAAACTTTTCATAGTATTTAAAAAAAATGTTTTTGGCTATAGTAATGATAGTCTTAATCTAAGCTTTCTTCTGATCGTTTTAATTTACCATCAATGATGCGTTCATTTCAATTAACACATTCATGCTCATTTATTTGTCTAATTGCGATTGGTTCTTTGTGGCCAGCTGTAATTACAGTCCATGAGAAAGTTAAAGTTGATTCAACTTCTACGGAGTGCTATAGGTAACGAATCTACGAATCTAGACTTGGTATACATAAGAATGTTTATGTGGAGTATCTCTTTTTACGGATACGGAGCTTGTAGGCGGGGACTAACTCGTGAACATTGCGCTAGGTCGAGCAAACTACGAGTTTACGTGGTATCATTCCTGGTTCACATAACAGTAGTTTTAGTGGTAATATAATTTTTGTATCCCTTCATTCCGCGTCAGCTGCAAATTACTGTATGGGAGGTCTGAATATTAAGTAGTCTATTTTCTCTCACCCCTCAACCCCCTCTTTTAATTACAGCCCTTCCTGTAGTGTCACAGTGAATGTTATTATTTGAGCTTAAAAGTCTTCTACACATCTGACGCGATCAGGGTAAAAGTGGCTCAAGTAGTGTACACTTTTAAAAAATAACCTTTTTTTAAGGCTTTTTAAAAAAACACTATAAGGGCCTAATTTGAATTTTAATAAAGTCCGAATAACTTGTTACTCACCTAATTTTGCATCACGTTCGTGAACAAAATTTGACATCACAAGAATTCGAACCATCATCGTCTTCACAGGTGGGTGAGCAATTATTTAAAACCCGCACTGGTGGAAGCATGGTCTAGCGCGCAATTGTCGCAGTAGACTAGACTGCCAATGATGGGATGATCGAGATTTGAGTCTCGACCGTGTGTAATGAGTTCTTCCCAAAATGGTTTTCCACTCTCCCTCCACGTGAATGTGGGTAAACTTCCTCTAAATAGAATCTTCCTAATCTTTAAAACTATTAATGTAATTAGTAAACTAGCGAATTACCCGAACGGGTAGTAAGACACGGTGCTAAAAGTAAAGTTAAAGTTTCGGTGGCTGCATGGTCTAAATCGTCATTCTCGAAATAGGCTGGACTATCAAAGACGGATACATCGGCGTTAGAAAACCAGTCGACTATACTGAGAGGGGTATTTTCTTAAACAGTTTTCCACCCGCCCTTCATACAAATGTGGGTACACTTACTATTTATTCAACATTCCTCGTCCCTAGCATATTAGCGTAGTTAGTACATAAACGTATAACACGAAGGGGTGGTTTGACCCAGTGCTAAGAATCAAATCAATTCTTTAACGATCTTATGGTGTTGCATTTCCACTAAGCTCTCCTACTCCCACTTTTTGTTTGGACTTAAGATTAAGGAACTTTCAAATTACTATAACTTTTTTTAAATTTGTATATCAAACCCAAGGAATTAGCGAATTAACCTTTGGGATAATTAAGATAAGTACCTCAAAGTGAGATGAGGGTGGACATGAGTTTTAAGTCCATTTATTGTCCTTAAGCTGGGGTCCAAAATTTCAGCTACTGGAGGAATTCAAAAGTTTGTTTCAACAGTGTTGATACTGGTACAGTAAATATCCGTAGTGTCCCAATTTTATGAAGTGTTTGCGATTGTAATTTTTCATAATGTTTGAAAAAAAAAATCGAGACCTTTCTACGACCCTCAGGAACATCCATGCGACCCTCATTTGGGTCGTGACCCACGGTTTGGGAACCACTGGAGTGTATATAGACTATTATAGATTTTAAAAAGGGCATCAAATAGTATGTTGGAGGTGGGTGAGGGGAAGGGAAATGGATAATTTGTTAGCAAATAATTAATAAATAAATTTAAAATTTGTCCTATCTAGGTATCAAGAATTCCTGGTTACAGATTCAGGGGTCCCGGGTTCGATCCCTGGTGCTTCTAGATTTTCTGCTAGGCAGTGGGTCTCGAACGGGGTCAACTCAGACTAGTGAGAACTAATGAACTACTTGAATGAAACGTAGCAGCTTGGGTCTATAAAACTGAGGTTAGCGGCCGTAGGCCCTATTATAGTTTGTCAGAATAGCTCACTTATGGGATGACACCATGGGGATTTTTATAAGATACTTAAAATAAAATCCAAACAAATAATGACAATTAGAGATGAAACTTTATCGGTGAAATCTTCAGAGCTTTTAATACTTGATAAAAGCCATTTATTCATAAATGCATTGATGATAATAATAATGATGATGATGAAAGTTTTAACATATCTGGCTTACAAGTGATATGAGATTAGTGACACATTCAATCACCAAGCTCTGTATTCGATAAATGGGTGAGATAAAAACTGGAGTCGCCGTTATATTTTTATTGCAACTCATTTAAATCACCGGAATTTTTTTCCCCCAAAGAGAAAAGTTTGAAATTTTTTTTCCAAAATATAAGTTTCCGTATATAATTATGGATGTTACCTACCTGTGACGTCACGGCAGGTCAAGATAGAGTTTCCAATGAATGTTTTATTCATTGAGTTTTAAAGTTATAACGTTGAAACAAAAAACAAATTCTTATACATTTCTAAAAATAGTCTTACAGTGTCACAAAATTATTATTTTTATCTTGAAATAGTTTTTTTGTCAACGTATTTTTTTTATAAATCTAAAACTCAGGCTTTGGTCACCAAAATGGCCTGTAAGAGTCTTCCTGCCAGGATGTAGATTAAAAAATTCCGTGGTAGCATTTATCTATATAGAATAAGAAACCAAAAAATGTGTGATTTTAAAAAGTAAGTAGATGTTTTCAAGGTTAAAACAGTAGTGACCGTGTAAACTCGTCAGAGGAAGAGAGGAAGTGTTATCAATTGATAAAAAAAAGTTCTGGTATGATGAACTGCTAATTTTCTTCCCTCTTTTTATATTTTGTATATTGGTGTCAATGTGTGATAGTGCTTAAGAGTGCTTAGGTGCGTAAAATCAAGATGCAACCCACTTCACAAAATAGCAGCTTTGAAATTTCCAAGTAGGTAACATTGTTAATGGTAAATTTTTCTTCCCACATATCTAATCCCATTCGTGAACTTTTAGGTCACAACCCCTTAAGGCTCTTGGCACTGTCGATTGCAGGTCTAAACCTATTTTGTGAGATGGTGGGCGGGAGGGTGAAAGACGTGGCGTGGCTTCACAACCGACCAAAGTATCCTTCCGCGCCAACAAGAACAGATGGATCAAGGAAACCTTAGATGGCGCTTACTACCATACAACTCTTGCGGAAAAATCATACCTTTGGAAATTTTTGTTTTCTGGAGAGCGAGTGAAATTTTTATGCTAATATTTTCAACACCTCTTCTAAGATAATGTATCAATGTTTATTAGGTGTTACATTTTTTATTTTGTTATGTAGCCGGCATTTTATATTGAAAAAATGTCAATTTTATCTATACTTGATCATTGTTAAATTGTAGTGGAGGTGTGTATATAAAAGTATAGCTTAATAAACATGCTTCTATTCTTGAACAAACAGTTTCCGCAAAGAAAATTGAAAAACAATAAAAATTCTTGAAGATAACCTTTGTTCACGTGGCTCTGCATTTCCACGCCAAAGCCTCCATTTTCACCTTGTTTAGCACTATCAGTAGTTTCGTTTCAGCCGATGAAGCACCTGGTACCATATGCCAGAATTTGTCCCCCATAGCTCTTCGCTTCACTGCCAGTCTACAAACCAGGGAAAACGTGAGCGTGACAATCCCGCGGCAAAAAAAAAACCTGTTTCCGTCAGTCCTCTTCGTCTGCCCCAGAATGACCTTGGTGCAGGTAGCCCCTCTGAACCAAGACCATTGTGGAAATAAAACAACATGGCTTCTACGCTTCGGGGGCAGAAGGGGCCGTGTGATGACAAAGGACCTTACATAATTATTCATCCACTTTCATAGTTTATCAAGACAATATTGCTGCTTTGTGCCCAGACGACTTCCCGTTTCCTCGAGACTTGGCAGATGGAGGAAACTTCCAGAATATGAACGAGGTTTGGAAAAAGTACGGTGATGGCAACAAAGCCAAGAACACGGTTGGAAAAACAGTACCTTGAAAGTGCAGAAGTTACTAAAACTACACACAAGAAAAAACTAAGCATAGCTATACCCCAATTTCGGTAGGAAGAACAGTATCTGATAGTTACCAAAGCTACTGAAATAATTGTAATATATTCACAAATTAAGTTATGTTATCTGCAGGTGTCGCTTTTGATAGATAGCAATAACTATAGAATAACACAAATTATAAAGTAAAATGTTATCAATATTGTCCGCAAATAAATAGGTTTGAATTTTCTAAATTTTTCTTCCAACCAAAATCAGACAGGGCTGGAAGAACAGTATTTGAGTTACAGAAGTTACTTAACTACCCATAATCATAACTACATTATCTTTGGCTATGTGACATAGCTCTAATAGAACACGGTTAGAATACTATATTAAAGTTACAAAAAGATAAGAAAACTAATATAATAAAGTTACCACTTCTTTTTCAATAGTTATAGTGCTAGCCAACAGTCAAGACCTGAAACTGAAACTGAAAAAAAAAAAAAAAA
>CABFWO010002999.1:56908-60099 GCA_902155825.1 Timema genevievae | reverse complement strand
AAAAAAAAAAAAAAAAAAAAAAGGAAAATATATTTCAGAGGTATGACACGAAAGAATACCATTTTGTTTCTTAAGGATTGTATGAAAGGATGAGAATGAAATGTGAGTTTGAGTTTCATTCATTTTAAAGGCTGTAAAAATATTTGCTTTTCAATTGTAATTTTAAGTTATACTATAAAAAAAAAACTTCATACAATGAGCATAGCAAATGTTGAGCTTCTTATAGTGAACATAATTATAATAATACTTATTTTAGCACCTCGTTTGGGTTATACGATTGGATGTACTAATTACAATAATATATTAGGGAATAGGAAGCTTTATATTATAGGAAATGCATCCGAATTTGCGTATAGGAAGAGTGGAAAGCAATTTAGGAAAAACCACCGCCAATTCACCCGACTGGGATTGAACCTTTGACAGTCTAGTCAAAGCACCTTAAACGATATAGCCACCTAAGTGGGTCATAATACATGTCGAGCTAATACAAATTTTGAGCTTTTTACAGTGCACATAACAAATGTTGATCTTCAGGCAGTGATCATTGCATTACAAGTGTTGAGCTAAACAAATGCTAATGTTAGGAAATAGACCATATAAAATGTTGAGCTTCGCAAAGAGAAGCTAAAAAATGTTAAACTTCAAGGATTATCCATAATAACAAATGCTGACCTATTGGTTTAATTCATAAGAGTATCATTATAATGGTCACAGCCTTTTACGGTAGAATAGAGGGGTAGATTGAGTCAACCGTTCTGGAATATGTGTCATGAGCATAATAGAATTTAATAGCCGAAACTATTATTAATTTTAGAGAGGAATTCACCATCAAGATATATTCTGAAAATTGAAAAATGTCACCTGGACACAGGAATCAAACCCGGGACCTTTGGCTTGGTACGCCAATGCTATACCACTGAGCTATCCAGAATGATATCTAAATGGTGAATTCCTTTCTAAAATTAATAACAGCTTCGGCTATTTGATTCTTAATATTATCCGTACAATTACAATAATAACTGTTCGAGTGGCAGTAACAAGCCAACTACCGAGTCGAAGACGGGCTGCGTTATCTGATGGCTCGTGAATATAGCTGATGATTTCCGCACGTCCATCATAGACTCTGCCTTAAAATATGAGTGAAGAATGACCTTGGACACGGGACGAATCTTGGATAGCTCAGTGGTAGAGAATTGGCGTACCAAGTCAAAGGTCCCAGGTTCGATTCCCATGTCCAAATTCAATTTTTCCGAATAGTATAATTTGACAAAAACTTTTAAATTAAGATGAAAAATATTTGTTAAACTACGCAATGCTTATGAGAGATATTAAAAAATTGTTGTGTAGAAAATTAAAAAAAACTAAATGTACGTACTAACTGAAGCATTATATTATTTATTTTAGCCAAATGTTTTTCATCATAAAAATTTTAAGAACTATAGACCCTAAAACGCGTTTGACCACAAACAAATCTCTCTGAATATGTATATCTGCTTTAAAAAAAAACATGTATATATTCCAGGGATTCTAGGGAGAAATTAAAGCTGGTAAGAAATACAATGTCCAAACGAGCTACTAAGAAATATATGAAGTCCAAAAGAACGAATATAGTGCGAAGCGTAGTTGTTTTTTCCTTCTATCTTTTCCCTCTCCTCGCTGATTTTGGCAACGACTCTGTGTACGACGGTCTCACTTAGCAGGATACTCTGAAGAGAGGATAATCTGCAGGAGTCGCCCATTGTTCGCCCAAACAGCCGGGTTTCACGCGGACCCGTGTTCAACACAAAAGACTGGGTGCTCTGGAAATGACGTCTACCAGAGAACTAAGAATTTGGTTTCTCTTCACTTTTCTTCTATTAAAATACTGCTCGCTAAAAGGATTTTAAAAAAAGTCTTACCCTAATGACATTTTGTTCACAATATGAAACAATGGAACTATGAATGCGGAATATCTCAAATCTAAGAATACAACAAAAATTTTACCCTAATATGGTTGTCAAACGTCCCCAAAAGTGGGGTGGTCCAGATTATAGATATGAATAAGTGACGCAACAAATCCGAATGACCACGCGTAGCAAGGTTGTGTTTTAATTTCACCATTTGTCATTTTGTCTATGTCCAGATATTTGTCACGCCATAAACGTGAAATGTTTGGAAGAATTTTAATGAAATTTTTCAATGATATTCTTTGAACCTAGGCCGAACAACGTTAAGTCTGTTCAGCGTAGGAATTGTTTTCTGAAAGGCTTTTTTCCCTACCAGAAATCTATTATATAGTAGGATATTGGTAGGAAAAAAGACCTTGAAGAGAGAAATTCCTACCGTGAATGGAGTGTACGTACATGGTTTGTCGATATGGCTATCCGTTTCAATGGCTGGTGATCTAAGGGATTTTCATTGCTTCGGTGGCCGCGTGGTCTAAAGCACTATTCTCGCAGTAGACTAGACTGCCGATGATGGAGAGATCGAGGTTAGAATCTCGGTTGGGTGAACTGAGGGCGTTTTTTTTTTCAAAATTACTCTCCACTTTCATTTCACTCAAATACGGGTACATTTCCTTTAAATTTAACCTACTAATCCCTAAAAACACTAGTGTAATTAATTAATTTTAGCACCACGTCTTACTACCCGTTCGGGTTATACGCTTAAGTACAAATTACACTGATGGATTAGGAATTGGGAAGGTTGAATATAGAGGAAGTGAGCCTGCATTTGCATGGAGGGAGAGTGGAAGACCATTTAGGAAAACCACTCCCGGTTCATCCGACCGAGATTCGAACCTTGATCTCCCCGCCCTCGGCAGTCGAGCTCAACACGACTTAGCGCGCTAGCCAACTACGCCACCGAGGTGGGTACTAGTGTAATTAGTACATAAGCGTATAACCTGAACGGGTAGTAAGACGCAGTGCTAGATAGGTATATATAATTCTAAGCATTCGATTGAGTACCTAGGGGGCATTGTTTTAAATTTTAACTATGGTGAGACTAGCATCTAAAACCACGGTTCTTCTTTGAATATAATCTACTATTGAATATATTAGCTATTTGTTTTCTGTCTTAACTTTAACTTGATTAGCAAGCTAAAATATCAACTTCATATCCAAGAAGAAATCATAGGAGATATTTCAACTTGAAATCTAAAGAGAAATGATAAGAACATGGCACAATTCTTAAAATGATTTACTTAGTTT
>CABFWO010002999.1:46908-51908 GCA_902155825.1 Timema genevievae | reverse complement strand
CAGCTTATCCTTTTAAAGTTGTAGTACTATTAAAAATAAAAATAATTTAATTGAAATATATATTTATAAAACCATTAGTGTGAGCTATAAGCGCATATATATATTATGGAGGTCTTTGAAATGTGAAATTGGTTGTTATGCTCTTTGATACACAGATGTTCCTCTTTTCTCAATGTTTCTGAAACAGTGTATAATATTTCATTTATGATCTTTGGTGGAGTGATTCAGCAACAATGTAAATTATCTCATTTCACTAATCTTATGTTCTTATTAAATTTCTGTTTTAAGAAAAAAGATAAAGTCTGTGCAGTGTAACATACCATTTATTTTATCTCAACTATTTTTTTTAATCAATTCTCTATTCAGGTAAAAGATAATACATGTCCTTGAAATTTATATTAAGTATTTTTTCTAAAATTTTGACAATTAAAAATGATGGTACAATAGTGTATAATAGTGGTTTAGAGCATTTAAGTACGAACCCCAATTATTTTAAATTTTACCAAATCTTCTCCTAATTCTACCCCACACACAACCAAAGATACCCCGTTTTCTCGTTTTCGTGCACACGTATCTTATGTAGTACTATATTTCGCAGTTCATATTGGTAGTCATAACCGTGGTCTTACGGTTCGTGGTTCATTCTCCGTGGAGGGCAATATGTTTGTAATATTATTTCTCACGTCGTGGGTACTGGCCTATTGTTTTTGTTTACTGTTTTTGTTTCCTTTCATGAGGGCATAATTAGTTAAGGAAATGTATCGGTTTAAATTGAAATCACTTAAGTATATGTAATGAAGTGTTTACTCGGCGTTATTGCTGTAATGGACAAGGTGAATATGTTAGCAGATATCACACGTGCTGCTATTTCACTTCTTAGGGTACTAGGATGATTCACGTGATTAATAAAAATATGTTTTCTATAGATCAGTGGTTCTTAACCTTTTATTACTCGCGGCCCCCATAAATATCCTAAAATACTTTCGCGGCCCCCTAGTTTTTACTAACATATTTATAATTAAGATGTGTGTTCTAAAATAGTGGCTTTATTTACTGATTATAACAAATAAAAAACCCGAAATTAACTTAAGTGTATTTAATGGGACCTTTGCTGTTGAACACTTTCCACTAATTGTCTATTCTTGTTTCAATTGTATTATTTATTGCTATTTGCATGAAGGAGTCGATTTCGGTGCTTTGTTTTAATATTCACCATTGTGGAAAATCCCTTTTCACATATATAAGTAGACACAAATGGTAGCAAATTTTGAATGGTGATGGTAAACAGATGGGGATTATTTGTATTATCCGTGCTTCCCTTCCATTACCCCAGAAAATCGAGGCTACTGTACTTATATGCTTACGATCATCGAACGCTTTCTCTCAAAACGTAAAATTTAAGATAATTGACTTCAGTAATAAGCAAATTACATTTTATATTATTTTTCGAGGGCCCCCAAAAAAATTGTTGCCCCCCGGTTAAGAATCGCTGCTCTAGGTGAACGCAAGTCCTAACTGATCGGTGAATATTACGTGAGTGTTCTCCTCTCCACCTTCCAACAGTACTGTTGACCAATGCTGTTTCTAGAATGTTGGAGCAGGATGCAGTCGTCCTTCGTCTCTCCCCTCTTGTACTTAGAGAAGATTTTGTCTGGGTGGATGTTGCACCACGTAGATATTTACCGTGAAATAGCGTAAATTAAATTAATTTTGAATATTATTAGGTTGGATTAGATCTGGTTATTTCTATTTATTATTATTATTATTATTATTATTATTATTATTATTATATTATTATTATTATTACTATCATTATTACTATCATTATTAGCACCACGTCTTACTACCCTCTATTAATTGATCAAAAGGAATGTGTAAAATAGAAGCATTAAACTTAATTAAAAAAAACTTTATCTGTGGTATAAAATTGAAAATAGTAAAACTGTTTGGTTCTTAAACAAATACATTGATCTAGTTTACGTAATTTACGAATGATACATGAACAAAATGATTTTAAAATACTGTTCTACGAGTGAATTTGTAATAACTTTAAAAAGAGGATCGTAAAGTTTAAGAATAAAACAAACAAGATTATCGTAAATTGATTCAAATACATTAATTATATGGATTATAGTGTGTTAAGTCACTATCACTTTTCTAAACCAGTGCTAGTAAAATGTATAATATTAAAATAAGGACACACTTCCTCTAATTATAACTTTCCTAGCTCCTAAAATCATTATTGAAATTGGTACATAAACGTATAACCCGAACAGGTAGTAAGACTCGGTTTTAATTTCTTTTTTTTTACTAAGTTAATGGTTAGAGATCATCTTGACTTATATGCATCTTGTGTGCTGTTAAAAAAAACGCATGCTATAGACCGAACATTTTTCTTCTTAAAATTTAGGCATTATTTACGTTATCAATACCAAATCCAATTTTGATGTTTTTTCATGAGCTCGCGTGATTTTCCCCTGGAAGCATTCTCATTCTACGTCACCCTAGGGGAAAGGAGGGGGTGGTACCCCCAGGTTTAAAATAATATAATATATATATATATATATATTAACAGTAATAAGAAAAAAACTAACGAGAACAAAAATAATAAGAGGATTACTTTTTATTATAATAAGACTAACACTCACGTTTAATTGAAACGACGGCATGAATATGTGTGTGCCAACCATTTTTTTTTTCTCTTTTACACATCACTTTCTTTCTCGTAGCAACTTCTAGGCCTTTCCTTTGTTGTCGTCGGTTGATTTCCATTTCGTCGCTATTTCCCAGCCTGTTATTATCTTCCGAGGCGATCCATTTCTCATACTTTTTGCATCGTTCCTGCCAACTTCATGGCGACTTTTTGACGCCCAGAACCCCTTCCGGCGAGGTTATTTCCTGAGGCAACAGGACACCTTCCCCCCCCCCTCTCCCTGGGGGTCCATTAACAATGCCGGGTGAGACTAGAGAAACACTCTCACGTCAATTTTAAACATTTTTGGAGGGAACGTCTTCTTGTTAAGGTTGCTGCCTTAGTGAGAAAGTATCAATCGTCGTAAGGCAAAAAGAAAAAGTATGTGTCGTTTTCTGAAACTACTCTATCCATGCTTAAACTCCCTTTCACCCCTCACCTACAGCTAGCTAGCTACCCATTGTAATGTTAATACGAAACAAGGGAAAGAAAACTAGGAAACTTTTTATCGCAAAATAAAGCGGAAGGCTCGCTGCTAGTTATAAATTTTTCTCATTTTAGCCTATTTGTATTTGTTAGAAGAAGGATAAATCGAGAGCCCTTTTTTCATCGAGCCTAATCTCATAACTCCACAAATATGCTTAAGACATTCATTGAAAATGAGGTAATGTTACATTTTCACAATTTAAATTATATTAATAAAACAGAGAATGTATGGATTTTAAGGCAAACCCCTGTTGGACTCTTTTATACTTCAATTTGGCATGACTATATTTTGAAATAAAGCATCTAAGATTAAATATGGCATAAGAGTTTAATGACTACGAGGCAATTTCTCACCTATTGAGGTGGCCCCCTTAAGGTGGGATAGTCGGTAATGACAGTTTTTTTTTTCAGTTTTATAGATTTTTTTCTTTTTTTTCTAATATAAATAAAGTATTGCTCCAGTAAAAATAAAGAATTCAATTCTCTTCACTTTGTGATATCAAGTTCTTGAATATCTATCAAGGGTGTCCTAGAATTTTATAAGAACTTTTTATTTTCATTTTTTTGTTTTTGTCAAATGCTAATACAAAATATTCTATAAATGTTGATATCACCATTTTAAGAAAATTAAACTCAATGTTTCTTCTGCAGAAATAGTAGGTTCATTTCAATGGATTTTTTTTACTGCAAAATATTGGCATTTATCGTGTCCCTTTCCAGCTCACCTTAAAAAGCCCGTCTCTCCCCGTGGATTGCGTGGAACTTAGATAAATAATACAGCTTGAACCAGACGTCACTCGGTGGTGTGGTTTTCTATAGCCTTCAAGCCTAGTACGCACTTGGAAACATTTTCCCGAAAACATTGTTTATTAAATGTTTTTATTATTTTCGAAAAAAATTGAAAACATTTTGCAAACCATTTCCCTTCGTCCTTTGTGTTTTCCAAAAAAGAAACTCTTTATTGTCATCCATTTCAAATGGGTTACAAGACACATGGTTTGCGTGTTTGCCAACATTATGGACAACAAACAACGTGGGCCAAGCAAGTAGTTCACTATCCTGGGACCAACAATTTGCAAAAGAACTTCAAAATATGTAGGAGACATGCTAGTGAAAGTTTCTAAGACAATCAGTCGTCTTTGAACTTCAGTTCTGTCAGAAAATTATTTGCATATTATCAACCATTTCGAAGCAATGTACGAGCCCATCACCGTTTTCTTCCGTCTTATTGAACAGGCCAGAACTACGTATAAAGCACAAATCAGAGCAGAATCCTCCTCGGCAGACATCTTTACTCAAATTAACTTTATACGGGAAACAATTTTTGTTTAATTGTTTGTCAAATATGCGTTTCCCATGTTTGAAAACCGTTGCTTTATGTTTGTTAGCAACAGGAAATAATATGGTAAAATCAAAAAAACAACGTTTCCAAATGCGTACTTTAAGAAACAATTGAATTAAGATTCGTAAAGCCATTTTACCACGCTTAAAAAATAAGAATAGAGATATAAAGATGTTAAAATATAAATAAATAAAACTATTTCACTAATCCCAATTTAGCTGATATTGAGTGAAAAAATAATGTAGGAGACACCTAGCTTGAATGAGATTCTTTGTTCAAGCGTAAACTAGTATCTAATAATCATGTTAATGGGCCGAGAGATTGTCTCTTAATTAAAATGATACGGTTTCTGAAACACTGTTGTGCAACAAGAACAGGGATGGGGGTCGTCCATAACCACGTAACGCTTTTTTCGTATCTTTTTAGTACCCCTCCCCCCATGTAACACCATGTAGACATTTAGCCTGCCACCCCCCCCCC
>CABFWO010002999.1:18254-46740 GCA_902155825.1 Timema genevievae | reverse complement strand
GTGTTACATAACTTTTCTCACCAAGAATGAATGTCATTATTTCACAGGGAAGATTTATGGTACTAAAAGAGGGATTCAGAATTAATACTTCTTAAAATCCATTTTAAATCCTGAACATAAATTATTTCAGAGAGTATTATTATTTATGGGTAGCTCCACATACAAACAGATAAGACAGACAAGTACAGACATAAAGACGTTGATTTCAAATTCCTCAGGTTCATGAGGAAAAACCTCTGCTATATTTATGTTATGGATGTCAGGTTTGCGATCTGAGTAAGAGCCAGTAAGAGCCAAACGGCACTACTGTGTGCTGACTAGGAGGGCCATTTTCTATAATAGTGCTCGCTAGATGATGTTGAAGTGTTTACATCAAATGCTTGACGCTGGGGGAAGACATCTTTCTTAATATTGTGCACTTTTTATGATAGTCATATTATCATCTTAGAGAGCTGTTTAAAGAATTCTAAGTATACAACTTTTCTAGATTATTATTGGATTAATCTACAACTTTACTTTAATTAACTTATTAATACCTAGACTTATGTTTCGTTCCAACATCAATCCTGGATCCTGGCTTCACTCTTGAAAATGACTAGATGGTCAATGAAGCAGAGATCGGGGTTCAAATACCTGTCTGGTATACTCAGAGTGGCTTTTCCTAAATGGTTTTATAATATCTCTCCACGTTAATGAGAGTAGATCACCTCTAGAATTCTACCTTCCTCATTTCTACTCCACTAGATAAATATAGTAAAAAAATAATTAGAATAACTACAATTAGACTATATCACCCTAAAAATGTATACTAGAAAGGTAGAATTTTAAAGAAAATTTACCAGCATTTGCATAGAGGATGAGTGAGAAACCATGTAGGAAAAGCAACCCTCAGTAGACCTGACTGGTATTCGAACCCAATCTCCCCAACATTGGCCATCTAGTCTACTGAGAGAATGATTATTTAGACAATGCAGCCACCATAACGTATTTATAATAGTTGCATTTATATACATACACATTAGATTAATCTGAAGGGAAAAGGTATAGGCTTAAATACACCTACCTTTTGTGAATAATTAATGATATTTGAAGTTTTACTTTTCATAACATGCTGCTGGTATGAAGAAATAACACTATTGATGGACTCCTCAAACTTGCCTCGAGATAAATTCTCTACTTTTGCTTCTTTCCATGTCACTACAACATCTTTTTGAGACTCTTTCACTATTTTTTCTTAATATCGCTTTTTATATGCAAGCAATGAACAAGTCTCCTCTTTTTGAAAAAAATACTTTTGTTTTTGTACAAACACAAGTGATTATTCACGGCCTATGTAAAAGAATGTGCAGTACCCTCCTCCGCGTAAATGCGGTTACACTACCTCTAAATAAAGCCTTTCTAATCCCTAAAACCAATAGCGTAATTAGTACATAAGCGTTTAACGCAAACGGGTAGCAAGACGTAGTGGTTGTATCTCTTTACAAACAAAGCTCACAAAATTGTATTAAGATATTTGCCAATATCTCAGAAACTGTTGCTTTTATAAAAATATATTTCATAAAAAAAATTATTTTTAATAATACTATAATTTTGCAATAAGTTATTTAGTATCTCAAATAGTTACGGAGATACAGAAATTTCAGCTTCTGTAAAGTATCCTAAAAGTCATTTTCACGAGAAAATGAAAATAGCCACTTTATTAATAATCTTAACGCCTATATACGAAATTTAATCAAAATCGTTAGAGCTGATTTTGAGAAAATCGACTTTTTCTCTTTTTGCCCCTCAGTAAACTACCCTTAATTTTATGGTTAGATATCTAATTCCAAAAACCCCTCGGGGCAACCCTATAAAAACCCTAGATACCAAGTTTAGCCAGATCGGTAAAAAAATTTAGGCTCTAGTCGGAAGTACAGACATATAAGACAGATGGAAATTCAAAAACCACTTTTCGAGTTTGGGGGGGTCATGAAACGTCGAGATTCGTCAAAATCTCGAGTTCGATTTTTTTGACGATCACAATACTTTCACTACCTGTAAGATAGCGAGAAAATAAAAAGGTTTGTTAGATTAGAATTAAATATTACCTATTTGCCTTTTTTTTAAAGTTAATATAATGTTCCTTCATCTAATCCTAGCTATCCATATACAAAGTAAAACCAAGCTATTTACATCATTTGAAGTCTTACTGGAGGAATAATGATGATGATCATGATGATTTTGACAGTCTGGCAAATATGGGGACATAAATTGGTATATCCATGGAGCAAGGTCTGTAATCATAAAAAAAACCTGCGTGTCCATGCGGCTATCAAAGGGGTTACTAAATTGTCTTCAAGTGTTCCTCTACATAAAAGCGGGTAAATCTATTTTAAATTATACCCTTTTCATTCTTTAGCCACGAGGGTAAATATGTGAAGTGCCTGAAAGTAGTGCATAAAATACAAACATAAAAAAAAAATCCAGTGAGAAGATGAGACGTAAAGAAAATGTTATGGTCCAGAAAGCAGAGGCGGTCAAAAGTCAAGTTGAGTATTCGGAACTTCGTGCAGGTATTGAGCGGTTAACCACACCAGTAGCTAGCATGTCACGTGTTGCTTGACCTGCCCCCATAACTTCACTCACACATGAAGCAAAGTCTGAAACAACGCTTCAACTTCCCTCCGGACAAACAGGGTGTTTCCAAACTCTTGAATAGTAAGTTACCTCCGGAAATACAGGAGGTTTACAAACTCTTGAACAGTAAGTTACCTCCGGAAATACAGGAGGTTTACAAACTCTTGAACAGTAAGTTACCTCCGGAAATACAGGTGGTTTCTGAACTCTTGAATAGTAAGTTACCTCTGGAAATACAGGAGGTTTACAAACTCGTGAACAGCAAATTACCTCTGTAAATATAGGGGATTTACAAACTCGTGAACAGTAAGTTACCTCTGTAAATATAGGGGATTTACAAACTCTTGAACAGTAAGTTACCTCTGTAAATATAGGGGATTTACAAACTCTTGAACAGTAAGTAATCTCTGTAAATACAGGGGATTTACAAACTCGTGAACAGTAAGTTATCTCTGTAAATACAGGGGATTTACAAACTCGTGAACAGTAAGTTACCTCTGTAAATACAGGGGATTTACAAACTCGTGAACAGTAAGTTACCTCTGTAAATATAGGGAATTTACAAACTCGTGAACAGTAAGTAATCTCTGTAAATACAGGGGATTTACAAACTCGTGAACAGTAAGTTACCTCTGTAAATATAGGGGATTTATAAACTCGTGAACAGTAAGTTACCTCTGGAAATACAGGGCGTTTCCAAACTCTGTATTACAGTACATAAATAGTATTGTCACAACTGTATCTCGTTAGAACTGGCCACTAAAATATATATTTTTTTTCAAAACTTAGAAAATGAGCAAAAAAAATATTTCTTCTTTAATAGAAATCAATTTATTTTGTAAAAAGACGCGCACAGCGCACAAACACAACCGAACATGGTTTGTGTAACATCAACCACCCTTGCGCGAGATCAAATGGTTTGAAGAATGGATAAATGAGAAGAGCTGATCTGGCAACTTCTGCAAACTGTCAGTTTAGGTTGGCTGCAATAATTTTATTATAAAATTATTGGATTTTTCCAGGTTTTATCAAATATTAAAAGGAAATTATCGGCTAAATCTTTGTACAGTTTTTCTTGATGTATGGCTATTTTTTGTTTATTTCATTGATTACATATTTTCGAAAAGAGTCCTAACGGTTACTAAAAACAAACATTATGCTATGGTGTTTTTCTCCAACATTAAATGTTTAATATATTATTTGTATCCCTTTGTAAAATAACATATATAAGCAATGCATTTTGTTAAAAGAGAGAAACCAAAATCTTTCACTTTTGTTTAAGTATTTAGGTGAAGAATTAGACAAGTATATAAATTTCCTGAGGTTTCCTTATTTATTTTTTAAATTAAATCTCCCGACATTTCCCTGACATCAAAAAATTCCCCAACTTCTGCAGATCTTCCCTGTCTGTAGCCACCTCCACTCCCGCCGTGACTGGAGCTACTTCCCGTCCTCCTTGAGAGTCAGGCACTCTAACCACGCTACCAACTTTACAAAGTGACATTGACTATCCTCCCTAACTGCACTCTAGCATTCAGACCTGGCATTAAACCTGTCAATAACACGGAGTAAGGGCGGTAGCACGTGGAATAGTAAACGAAAAACAAACCAGATTACCTCACATCGTCGAGATTCACCCGTTGACGACGGGACGGACGGATGGACTGACTGACTGACTGAATAACGGATGTGGGGAAAAGGAATATATAATGTTTCAAGAAGAGACTAGATGTTGCATAAGCTAAGGGTGGTTGTGACACTTATATAAGCGTTTGTGGTAAACTGCTTCAAAATAGCTAGTTACAGAAAAAAAAAACTAGTTGGAATTTAAAAACTAGCAACTCCTTGTCCCCTAAACATTTCTATCACACATATACTTACCGCACTGAGCCTAATAACAATCCTTACAATATACCTCTCACCCTAAACACCCTTACATAAGCCGCTCCACTGAGCTTCATAACACTAACAACTCTTCTTACCTCCTCCACTGAGCTTCATAACAATCTGATCCCCCTTCCCCTAAACACTCTTCTTACCTCCAATGAGCTTCATAACAATCATCAAGATCACCCTTCCCCTAAACACTCTTTACCTCCTCCACTGAGCTTCATAACAATCTTCAAGATCACCCTTCCCCTAAACACTCTTACCTCCTCCACTGAGCTTCATAACAATCATCAAGATCACCCTTCCCCTAAACACTCTTCTACCACCGTCAATAAGCTTTATAGCAATCCACAAAATCCATCCGCTTTCAAAAACTATCTTCTCACCAAACTTCAATCCCTCCTACACACTGAACTCTTCTACTTTCGACCCCTACTTTCAAGCATGGATATCTCTCCCACCGCCATCTGCCTGCCCCCATCCCCTTCAATCAAAATTCTGAACTTTCTTACACCCTCCACCAATTCTCACCAGTCACCTACCTCCCTTCCCTTAACGACGTTGCCTACTTGGGGGGTTTCAAAGCTATTTTGCGTAGTGGGCTGCATCTTAACTTGCCGCACATAAGCAGTCCAAGCACTATCACACTTAGACTCCAATGTACGAAATAGAAAGAGGGAATAAAATGAGCAGTTCACCCCACGAGGCCACTTGTTTATCTACTGATAACAATTATCGTCTTCGTAGACGAGTTTACACACTCACTATACTATTTGCGCCTTGAAAACATTTACTTGCTTTGTAAAATAACTTTTTTTCTGTTTCCTATTCTATAAAGATAGACATATGCTACCGCGGACTATTTTAATCTACATCCTGGCATGAGGGCTCCTACGGGCCATTTTTATAATCATGTCAAATATCTTAGGTTCTAGATGATTTATAAAAAATACGTTAGCAAAAAACACTATTTCAAGGTTCAAAATAATAATTTTGTGACACTGTAAGACTATTTTCTAGAAATATTTAATAATTTAAGGGTTTGGTTTCAACGTTATATCCTTAAAACTCATTGAATAAAACGTAAATTCACTAACATGATCAATGCTATCTTGACCTGCCATGACGTCATAGGTAGGCAACCTCCTTAAATCTTTACCCGCTTTTTCAGCACTGTGAATGGTCGATATACACGTCAACCACACCAGAAATAGAACCAGGTTCTCTTGGAATTGGGTTGACTACAGGCTACACCAAGCACCAAGTTACGTAGTGAACCAGACACAGACACACACACACACACACACACATACACAAACTGTTTCATGAGAAAATGCTATTACATTTTGGCGCCCATACACGCAGATATTTTTTGTTTGTTTTGTAATCAACGCGTCTTACTAAACCACCCGGGCTTTATGCATTTTAATTGCGGTATTATTCTACCTTATTCAGCTCTACCCCATTAATGTAAATATGTGAATATCCCGGACTGGTAGTAAGATGTGGAGCACGGCACTATTCTACCTTCCTCATCTCTACCCCATTAGTGTAAATATGTGAATAACCCGGACGGGTAGTAAGACGTGTGGAGCACGGTACTATTCTACCTCGTCATTCCTACCCCATTAGTGTAAATATGTGAACAATTATATAAAATTACAGTACATCATCAACTAAAATATTATGCTCAAACGAGTTGATGAATAGACTTAAAACATAAACATTAAAATATTAATACAAAAATAGAATATGCAATATAATGTGATATAAGCAATGTTCTTCAAGTCCAGAGGTGTTTAAAATTAAAGAATAAAATTAAGTTAATATCTGCCAAACTGATTTAGAAAATTGAATACAGTATTTATGTAATGTAGAATGATCTAGGTCTTATCTGTGTTTGTGTCTCATAATATTACTCCTTTTTGATATCCAACACTGTAAAATGTCTGGATTATTTCACACCTTAAAAAAACTCTTACTAAAGTTCAATAATAAGTGTTTTAAGAACAATGAGAATGTTAAATATTCTTAATATTAGTTTAGAACAAAGCTTATTTTTTTTAGTCAAAAGGGTACAAGTCCCCACTCGCACCCAAAAATAAAAAAAGTAATTAAAATTAAAACATATAAAAATTGTTTTATTCCAATGAACATAATGAAATAACACCAACAATATTTATTTTAGAACAAAGATTTGCTAAATTAGAGAGTACAAATCGTCTACTCCCCAGCCCCAAAAATAACCCCTTAAAAATCAAGTGCCTTAACCTATATTCCAATGAAAATGCCAAGAAATGTCCTCAGCAATGTTTATTTTAAAACGAAGAACTATTTATTAATAAAAAGGTTATAAATGCTTTCACCTCCCCAAAAAATGAATAATTCAATATCAAGTGAACACCCTCTCCCTTTACCCGCCAAACTGACGTATTTGTGCCGCACCGTACAAGCCAACGTCACCGAGAATGTTCAGTCAGCCTGTTACTACCGACCTATGTTTTGCTTGGAGGACACCAAGGGATCGATATATATTGCGTGCGTCAGTTGGGCGCGTTTCTGCCGTCGATAATAAGTCTGGCTACGGCCGAGAAATAGAGAGAAAACGTCAGACCTCCAAAACAAAAGAAGGCAATTTCATTTCTAACTACGAAATTTCACAGAAACGCAAGCTGTTCACTTGTTTTATTGTTAATTATTACGTTCCAACACCATGGTAATTTGTTATTAACGGCTGTATTTAAGCAGAATTGGGGAATCTTTTAAGAGCTCGTGCCAAATTTCTTTTGAGAATTAACGTTAATCGGTGAAACTATGCATGCTTCTAGGACCGGATTGTCGATGTTAATATAAAAGTGGTTAAGGGGCTTCGTAGGTGGTTTGCGCTTAAGTTAGATACTGACAAAATCTTAAACAGTACAAAATTATGGTGTTAACATTAAACTCAGGTTGGCTATAAATTTAAATTATCTAACTTTTCTAGATTTTCTAAACAGCATTTTGAAAATTTCCCACTTGACCTCTTTTAGAGTTTTACTTGGTGAACGGCAATTTTTCAGTTTATTAAATTTGTCACATATTTTTGAAAACAGTCCTAACGTCTACTTATAAGAATCGTTGTAAGCTATTTATTCAGTATTTAATGTTTTATGTATTCTTTGTGTCCCTGTGTAAATGTGTTATAAGATGATTCTACAAGGTTTGTCTTATATTAACAGAATGCTATATCTAGACAATGCATTTTGTTAGTGGCGAGAAACACATTTTTTTTATTTTTAATGTAGGGCAGAACTAGGTATTTAAATTCAATGACCTTTCCTTATTTTAGATTAAATTCCATGACATTTCCCAGTATTCCAAGAGATTAAAAAAAATCCATGTGCGTGTGTGCGTAACGACATTATATCAGCTGCTTAAATTAGCATAATAAAAGTAATACATAAAGCCCGGATTGTTTATGCAATTACACATTTTAATCCCACCAGTTAGAAATGTGAACAGCAAAATGTCGGCGAATTAGGTTGTTTGGGACCTTATTCTCAGTTTAAAATTTAAATATTTTTATTGAACTCTACATATTCTGGAAGATATTACAAAAAAAAAATTCAAGTTTTTGTTTCTTGGTATTTTTATGTCCTTGGGAAAAATACTCTTAAATGACGTCAATAATTTTAAGGCAACCCGTAATTTCATAAAGGAATGTCAGTGAACAAAGTCCAAGATACGAGTAGGTATTCTGGCTCGTCATAGAAAATTACAGTTGCCGTAATTATCTTTGTGGCTGACGTTTCTGGTACTTTGATGAGGAAAGAATATGACACTGTCAAATAGTGGTCTCCGTAGCATGTCTCTCGTGCGGAGTGTCAGTTTGTAAACACAAGTCAACAAATTGTAAAATAAAAAACATTTATTTTCGGATCTGATTAACTCTTTTTTTCATTGTTCTTGGGTTGGGAGAAGAAACGTATATAAAGCGACAAGGTAAAGAACAAATTAACTCAAAATCCAGTAAGGAAATTTAATTTTAAGTCTGTGACAGTAATACGGCGTGTAGAATGGTCTCTTAAAAACCAAACAAGACTAAGGGCCAGTTTCATAGTCAGATTTAGTACGCCTCAAGTGCGGCGCTATACTAAATACAAGACGTCACCTACCTGAAATTGAATGGAATGGGCCAGTTTCATATGGGAAACTGGCCCATTCCATTTTGGTCTAGGTAGGTGTCGTCTTGTATTTAGTATCGACTCGCACTTTAGGCGTACTAAATCTGACTATGAAACTGGCCCTAACTCTCTCCGTACATTTATGCTCGGCTTTTATTTTTTCCTTACATTTCTGCTCGACTTTTAGAACGCTTTAAGACGAAATTAGAAACTCAATCTCCCCGTAAATCATTATATTTGTGGGCCTGGTGCCTAAGACTGCGTTCCGTGGAACCCTTGGACTGTGTGTACCATGGTCATCTCAGTCTCCTTATAGATCAAGCTAGGAATCAGATATGTTTTAAGACATCCTGTAGAGCTCGCTAGGAAGAAAAGCCTTTAGAGATAGCTAGGAAGAAGCTATGTTCCAGGACACCATGTAGAGCTAACTAGGAAGCAGTTATGTTCCAAAACACCTGTAGAGCTGGCTAGGATGCAAGTATCCAAGGTATGTGTTGCTTACAGCCAAAGGGTTGTGGTGCGTGGTGGCTGGTCGGCTCACGTTTATAATGTACCAAGTAAATTGTTGCATCTTATTTCTCACCTTGTGATGGATAACAAGACGATGCAAGTAGGAAGTTGGATGCTAATTATTAGCTGACGTGTTACCGAGATGTCTCTTTAGGGGGGTAGGAAATGAGTTGATGGTTTGACAGGTTTTCATCGCGTCTGCACTAATTGATCCATCATTATCTCACTTTGAGGGCGAATCGTTGGAGTAGATATAGATGTATTTCCAAAACAAAGTTTGGGATCAACTGAAGGAATTTAGAAAAAAAAACTTTTTATGTTTTCGATTATTTAAAATATAACTTTGTAAAATTACATTTACAAATACTATCTTAGTTTTAAATCATAAATAGAGTGTAGGAAGGACGTTGGGAAGTAAAGATACCTTTGAGTCGACCAAGAAGCAGATAGAAAGAAAATGTGAAGAGGAATGCGAGAACTATAGGGGCAGAGGAAGATATGGATAGGGGCAAAGGAAGATATGGATACGGACAATCTAAGTTGGAAGTGACTGCAAGTGAACCTATAAATCGGTTTCGGTTAGATAGGCAACTTTAATAAAATAAAAATCTTAATTTTAAAGTAATAAAAGCAAATAAAAAATAAAATATTTTGAACAGGGGAAGACTGTCTATTAAAATCTAATGTTTATGAAATGGGTCTATTGTTGGAGCATTGCACTGTATGGGGCGGAAACTTTCTCAGGAAGACGGAAAAGAAATACTTGAAGGGCTTTGAAATATGGTGCTGGAGAAGATTTGAGAAGATCAGGTGGACAGACAGGGTGACAACTGAACATGCCCTAAGAAGAGTGGGTGAGCGGGTGAGAAAAGAACCATTTTGGATGTGGTTCTTTGGTACAAAGCAAATTGGATCGGACACATCCTTAGGAGGAACTGTCTTCTGCACGGCGTCAAAGAAGGAACGGTTGAGGGAAAGAGGAGTTTAGGAAGGAAGATTCATATCGTAGATGATTTGATGGAAAGAAGAAAAGGGAGCTGAAGGAAGAGGCAGCGAGGACAGGGTGCATTGGCTGCCTAAGTTCACTGACAAAAGGAATGGACCTGTCGTGGACAGACACCCTACTAATAATAATTGTTTAACAAAGAAAAACATTATATTAAAAATATAAGATTGTTTAGTTAGGTATATATTTCTCAGGTCTAGATAATTATTATTCAAAGATGACTTTCTATCCAGCCCATTTTAAAACGAGTTTAGTTTGAATAGAAAAAATTCAAATTCACAATAAACTGGAGTATTTTTTCTTAACNATTTAGGAAACACTACTATTTAACACCGCGTCTTACTACCCGTTCGCGTTATACGCTTAAGTACTAATTACGCTAATGGATCAGGAATTGGGAAGGTTGAACCCGCATTTGCATGGAGGGAGAGTGGAAAACCATCTAGGAAAAACCACCCCCAGTTCACCCTACCGAGATTTGAAACTCGATCTCCCCGTCCTCGGCGGTCGAGCTCATCACGAGTAGCGCGTTAGCCAACCACGCCACCGATACGGGTAATTTATTAAAAAGATTATAAAAACATACGTAGTCCCTGTTAGTAAATTATGAATAAAAACCGAATGTTTACTAACGAAAAATATAAAATAATGAAATAAGATCACAATTAATGTTATGAGATTTCATAAATTAGTAAAGAATAGATTAAATTAAATTAAATCATAGGAACATCAAACAACTTTTTGATCAATTTTGTCTTTCAATGTTTAACACGTTATATGTTCGAGGGAAGGGGAAAAGGTCTAACTCGACTCTATGGCTAATACTAAGAAGTAACAGACATCTGTATTTAGTGCTCGTAAAATCCACGCTAGTGGCCAAATAGGTTTAGACGTCTGGCTTGCATTAGTATGGATTATTTGCTAAGGTAAGTTCAAGGTTTGAATTAGGACCGGTCGAACTAAGGGTTTATTCCCCATCTTCTCTTACGCTAATATGGGTGCATTTCTTCTTACCTTCCCAATCCGGACCCAAGTCAATGACCTTGGTATTGAAAGTACTCCTAACATTTGTAAACCTAAAGAACGAATACAAATGAAACTCGTTAATGAATTATTTCCATCGAATTTCAATATTTTTGTATGAATAATGATTGGACCTGAGAGCCTTCTTAATTCTATCACGTTTTGTTTACCGATGTGTTCAAAACTACTTACCCGTATAGGTGGCAACATGGTGTGAGGTGTCACTCACATTAGACTATCCTTTCGAGGACGGGGAAATCAGGGTTTGAATACCGGTCGAGTATACCAAAGGTTTTTTTTCACTAAATGGTTTTCCAATCTATCTCCTCTAAATTATAACTTTCATATATCCATAACACAATAGCTTAATTAATTGGTATGCGTACAACCCGAATGGAGAAGTGAGATAAAAAATTATATAGTTCCTTAAACAAGCAATCAACCATTAAGTTACGTAAACAGAATAAAAATAATATATGTAGCTCATTAGGTGATGATTAAAATCCGCTCCAAACGAGATTTTGAACTGACGTCTTTAAATTTAGACCAAAATGTTCTTTATTTCACGCCTCTCCTTTCTTTGGTTCAAGCTACCTTTTATAAGGTAATAAAAAAATGGAAGGATGGAATATTGATAGAAAATATCAGTTTGATCATATGACTTGGCTAACGCTTGATGCTCAGTAGTAGTTTTACGGACAATAAATATATGTTTCAAACTACCATTGCATATTTACAATCAATCGTTTATTGTGTTAAGAGAGAGAACCAGTAGAATTGTCTGATTTATTAACAAGAGAAAACCTTTATAGAACATTTAATAATACCATTTCCTTTTCTATGTCAACTTTATTAACAAGATAGAGCATTGGTTAATAACATTTACTCTCCTCTGTATACTTCATTGACAAGAGATAGCATAGGTTAACAACATTTTTCTTCTCCTCCAAGCGCGAATTTTAGGGCGGGGGCAGAGGGGGAACGTGCCCCCCTTAGGTAGAATATTGGATTTTTTTTTAAAGTCTAATGGAAGTGGAGGGCAAGGGCTGTGGCGGTGACCAATGAGGTTGTATATTAATTTCTGTAGTAGAAGTACAGGGTAATTACTTATGGTGGTGTAGCTGGGCTTGAACAAGGCATGTCGTGGATGGAAGGGGAACTGTTTAGCGCGTTCAAAAAGTGATTTTTATTTTGCATCTTATTTCTAGGTTGTGGGAAAGTAGGGGTGGCCACTGGGAAAGGCAATTGGCAAGAAGGACGCGTGTCTAGAAAAAAAAACATGCCTACCAGCGCATGCAAATGTTTCTACATTCAATATAGCTGTGACTCCCTACACCCCTTTTTACAATTTCTAAATTCGTACTTGTTCTTCGTCTACTTTATTAACCATAGAGAACTTTGGTTAACATTTCCTCTACTCCGTCTACTTTATTAACCAAAGATAACTTTGGTTAACATTTCCTATACTCCGTCTACTTTATTAACCAAAGAGCTTTATTAACCAAAGAGAACTTTGGTTAACATTTCCTATACTCCGTCTACTTTATTAACCAAAGAGAACTTTGGTTAACATTTCCTATACTCTGTCTACTTTATTAACCAAAGAGAACTTTGGTTAACATTTCCTCTACTCCGTCTACTTTATTAACCAAAGATAACTTTGGTTAACATTTCCTCTACTCTATCTACTTTATTAACCAAAGAGAACATTGGTTAACATTTCCTATCTTCTATCAACTTTATTGACAAGATATAACATTGGTTTTCCTCTCCACCTACTTTATTAACCAGAGGGAACATTGGCTAACAACATTTCTTTTCTTTCGTCTACTGTATTAACAAGAGAGAACATTGGTTAACAACATTTGTATACCTACGGCTACTTATTGAGAACATTTATTAATATTTCCTCTACTCTCCCCATCCATCTATATTTTTTTATTAACGTCCGTCAGAACAGAGTTCTCCCAACGACAATAATGACAGTCACATCTAATTTGGCAACACGTCAAGCATATCCAATAAGTGTCATGTGTTGGTGGTTTCAGAGAAATTTGTAGATAGAAAACTACATATCCCGTGATACATAAAATAACTGGACATTCATTTGCTATCACATCAACGTCATTTTGAATGTCTCTTTCTATCTATCTCTTTGTGTGTATGTGTGTGTTGGGAGGGGCTCGTCAGTCAAAATGACGTCATGTCCTTGTTATTTTGTCGGCACACGAGCAAATGAAATTATAAAATGTCACTTCATCGAGTTCAGACAGTAGCCCAGAGAATGCGAGTCGAAAGCTTGACAAGTTCCGCTATACCAAAGTTGAAAAAGGAATGATTATATTGTTTTTTAATCGACCTTAGCTGTGCTCATGATCGTTGGATATTCAATCCCCTCTGATACCGGATCTGCTTAGTATGGAGTCAGATAACCAGTATCACTTGCAGCATTATTTTAAACCATTGTTGTGTTAATTGAATTGGTCATTTTGTTAAGGCTGTATATGTTTGCACTTTTTATCAACATTCTTTTATTTTCTATTTTTTTATATTTCATTTTAAAATTCGACTTTTACGAGACTTATATAGTTATATTGTAGTTTATCTGTTAATAATCTTTTCAAAAAGCCATATTTCTGGGCCTATGGCCTCACCGTTTCTTTTCGAAATGACCAACTCAATTATGTCCTAGGGTAAGTTAAACGTTAGGTCCGGATTTTATGGGACAGTCCCGGATAATGTTACTTTGTCCCTGATCAGTATATATCCTGGAAAACGTCCCGCAGCATAAAAATAAATCAGTTTTAAAGATGCGAGGAACTTTTTTAATTGTTGTACGGAATCAGCCAAGCCCTAAGGGGAAATGGTTATCACCAAATGAAATTTGGTTCATAACTTTAAAGATTTTGATAGGAAAATGAACAGAAAAATGAATTAAAAAAAAGTTTGTTGATAAAAATAATCATAAATGTACTTTTCTTTAATGTTAATAAATTTTGTGAGTACTTAAATATGTAACATATAGTTAAATTATATAAATTGTTTGGTATTTTAAACTTTATGTCTTATCAAAAATATAATTGCATACCATGATTATTTATTAATTATAACCTAACATAGTAAAGAAAGTTAAAATTATACTTCTGTGAAGTTATTTATTTCCTGTATTGGCGCAGGAGATTACAAGCTTATCTTAGGGCTAAGTATGCTTGGTCAGGGTGGCTACAAGATGTATATAATATTCCACGACTGAGTTTTCCAAAAAACATTTTTTAATTTTATTTTTTGGTAAACTTTTTTTGTAGTTTTTCTTGGTGCGTGACGATTTTTTTGCTCTTTTTTTACATTAATCATGGTTTTTTTAATACTATCAGAGAGATGAAACATCAACATTTTTAGCTTTTAGAGTTATTAAATGATTTAGGTATTAATTGTTGCACTAAGTAAATGTTGCATATAATAAGAAAAAGCTATAAAAAACATCTCATGTAGAATGCCATTTCTTAGACCATTTTTATTAAACCAGTTTTGTTCGCTTACCTTTGGAGGTACGCGTACGCGTACCCAAGTTTGAACACCACTGTCTTATTGGATTATTATTAGGTGTTTTACCTCACAACACAGGGCCACCATTCTTTTTGTAAGTGAACCTAGACCACCACTGCGCTTTGACCTCTGCCTCCTCCTTCGGCTCCAAAAGTTTTCTTCTTTCCTTCAAGTAATCCAATATTTGAATCCTCCTTCTCAATCTCCTCTTTCCCTCAACCTTTGCCTTCTGTAACATCGTGCAGAAGACAGTTCCTCCTAAGGTTGTATGTGATCCAGTTTGCTTTGTACCGGAGAATCACATCCAAAATGGTTCTCTTCTCACATACTCTTCTTCGGACTTCATTTGTCACCCCATTTGTCTATCCATCTGATTTTCTCTCAAGTCTTCTCCAGCGTTTAGTTAACACTGAGAAACCAAATCTCACACTTTTGAGTGTTTGGGTGGTTTTTTTTTAAAAGCCAATTTAAATTCACTTGTTTCCCCTCAGATTTTTATTTCGATTTCCTGGCACCAAAATATTCCCTTACTCTAGTTTTTACACTATCTTAATGAAGAATTGAAGAGCTAGTTTTAATCTACATTACCATAAAGGACTTGCCTACTTGGTGGAAGCCAAGTCAAGATAAGATTTCTCATGCTAATGCATTTACGTTTTATTCGGACAGTTTTAAATAGACAACATTGATCCTAAAGTTATAAAATATCTTAAATAATTCTAACAACATTCATATTGTAAAAAGAATATTTTTTTCTAATCTCAAAGTAGTATTTTTGCAATCATATTTTTTAAATCGTCTAAAGCTCAGGTTATTTGGTTTATTCTTGAAAATTGCCATTAAGAATCTACCGGCCAAGATTTAAAAGAATAAAGTCTGTGTAAGCATGTCTATCTATGATAGGGAGCAAGAAAATTATAAATTTAAAATGCAAATCAATGCTGTCCAGGAACAACTAGAGTGAGTGTGTAAACTAGTTAGCAGAAGAGGGGAAGTGTTATCAGCATATAAACAAAAGGACACACATGAACTGCTCATTTTCTGCCCTCTCTTTCTATTTCATACAGTGGCATCTAGGCATGATAGTGCTTATGGTGTTTATGTACTTAAAGTTAAGATGCAGTCCGCTTCACAAAATAACGGTTGCTACAAGTGTTGCAAGGTATTCCACTGTAATTCAATTAGTTAAAAGGGTACTTATAAATAATAAAATAAATATATCCACAAGAGCCTACCCTAAATGGTCCACAAAGTACAAATTACTAAACAAATGTACAAATTATAAAAACTAGCTCGTCGGTTAGTGAAACCAGAAGAACTTAGCCAATATACCGCTTCTTGCTACCCGTTTGGGTTAAACGCATGAACTAATTACTCTGTGTTAGGTATGAGGAAGTTTGAATTATGAGGAAATGTACCAAGATTTGCGTGGAGAAAGAGTGGGAAATCATTAGGGAAAACCACGCTCAACAGACAAAAAAAATTACTTCAACCTTTAATCTTTGAACATTTGAAGTTATTTCAGGAAAAAATTAAGTCTTGTACTTTCCAAACTTTGATTTACCGCACAACCATTAGGCTTTGACTTTCTGCTGCGGTGGCGTACACCAAAAACAAAACAATGTGCCGCAAAAAAAAATCTAAGGCTTATTAAGTGTACCGTGAGCTTAAAAGTGTTTGCGGAACATTTCCCTAATCAATTTACTTTTGAACACGAGTGTACCCGTGTTGACAAAGTTCGACAAAGAATTCTTAGCCCACAAAAGCGCTGAATCAACATGGCTCTGAATGTAAACAAGTCATATTTACACATGGATCTTCTTTATTAATAAAGAGTAGTTGACCTCCTTAAAATGAGCCTAGTCCACAATTCGCTTCTTTCTTATGTAATAAAACTCTTACTTAAAGTGCATTACCCTGCAACTAAGTCTAAATATACACTTTGGGGAGGGAGAGAGGGGTAATGAGGAGGTAAGGGGAGGGGCTACGTATATCACTGAAATATGGTCACGTGACGTCACGTCACCAATCACAAACAATCTGCGAGGGCTGCGTTGGTCACTCTGCACTTGTAGAAACAAAATCAGCCTTGTTCACGCTTCTCTATAAAATCTGCGTGGAGCAACCAAATTCCAGAAACCTACAGACTCAATCATCACACATGCGCCTAAATAAACCGACTCAATACGCTCATGCACCAACAAAAAGAGATACTAGCAGACAGCTGCGTCTACTGTTGATATATAATTTGAAATAGCGCTTGTGTCTTTCTGTGCAGATTTTTATTTTCTCCGTGCAGCAAATAATAATAATAAAACAGCCATCGTGACTAACATTTAAAATATCTATTTAGCCACTAGAAAATAAAATATAATAATAATCCACTTTTTTTTCAGTTTGCATTGTAAAGCATTATGGGTCAACATACATTTTTGTTAGCGTGTGAATTGCCGCGCCAATCTAAACAGATTCTGTTAAAATATTCAACGAACTTGTGAATTATATATACCTTTACCATTCGGGTTATACACATTTTTTAAACTATCGGGTTATTGACGAGGAAAGTTAAATCTATAGTTAATATATCCGCATTTGCATTGAGATAGTATGGGAAACCATTTAGAAAAAAACACCCTTATTAAATCCGACCGGGACTCAACCCCTTTCCCGCCATTAAAAGCAATCAAAAGTTATTGTGAGGTTAACAGTATTTGACTATAGTTGCAGTAACTCAATTTGAATATAGACTATAGTTGCAATTCGCCAATTTGAATATAGACTATAGTTGCAATACGCCAATTTGAATATAAACTATAGTTCCAATACGTCAATTTTAATATAAACTATAGTTGCAGTATGTCAATTTGAATAAACTATAGTTGAAGTACGTCAATTTTAATAGACTATAGAATAGAGATGCAGTACGTCCATTTTAATAGACCATAGTTGCAGTATGTCAATTTGAATATAGACTAGAGATACGGTACTTTAATTATAATACATACTATAGTTGCAGTACCTCCATTTCTATTAACTATATATACAGTTAATGTCAATGCGGGGCTATGATAGTTGTGTTCTAGATTTTTGGCTTAAGACAATACACCTAATCATAGGTAAAGTAAAAATAATATGGAACGCCTTGAAGTGCAGTTAATGGGAGCTATAATAAACCAAATCACTCTGAAGCTCCGATTAAAAATAATATTGTAACATGTCTTCCGTATTTACAGCGTGTGGAATGCTAGGAGGTAACAATATTTCAAGTACAATGCAACATTCCGTCGTCAGGGGTATCGAGTGACCTTGTAATAGGTAGATATGAAGACAGGGTTGTCCAAATACTGACCACGAACATCACACTACTAATCTAACCCAACTTGTAACAATATCAGGAAAGAGTTCGGAATTGAAAGTTCAACATGTTTTTGTGCTCCAAGTCTGGGATGTATATATATTTATTTATTTACACTAATGGGGTAGAGATGAGGAAGATAGAATAATACCGTACTCCATGTCTTACTACCCGTCCTAGCTATCCACATATTTAAACTAATGGGGTAGGGATGAGGAAGGTATAATAGTGCCGTGGTCCGCGTATTACTACCCGTCCGGGATATCCACATAAATACACCAATGTGGTAGAGATGAGGAAGGTAGAATAGTACCCTGCTCCACGTCTTAATACCCGTCCTGGATATCCACATATTTGCACTAATGTGGACTAATGTGGTAGAGATGAGGAAGGTATAATAGTACCGTGCTCCACGTCTTACTACCTGTCCAGGATATCCACATATTTATACTAATGTGGTAGAGATGAGGAAGGTAGAGTAGTACCGTGCTCTACGTCTTACTACCCGTCCGAGATATCCACATATTTACACTAATGTGGTAGAGATGAGGAAGGTAGAATAGTACCGTGCTCCACGTCTTACAACCCGTACGGGATATCCACATATTTACACTAATGGGGTAGAGATGAGGAAGGTAGAATAGTACCGTCCTCCACGTCTTACTACCTGTCCGGGATATCCACATATTTACACTAATGGGGTAGAGATGAGGAAGGTGGAATAGTACCATGCTCTACGTCTTACTACCTGTCCGGGATATTCACATATTTACACTAATGGGGTAGAGATGAGGAAAGTAGGATAGTACCATGCTCCACGTCTTACTACCTGTCCGGGATATTCACATATTTACACTAATGGAGTAGAGATGAGGAAGGTAGAATAGTACCGTGCTCCACGTCTTACTACCTGTCCGGGATATCCACATATTTACACTAATGGGGTAGAGATGAGGAAGTTGGAATAGTACCATGCTCCACGTCACAGTGTTAGAAACAAAATTAAAAACTTGTTTTGAAACTTTTACTCATATCAATGCCGATAAAAATAAAAGTAATCTTTGTTATATTCTGTGGATATTAATTGGAATCTCGCTTTAATTGCGATCTTGTATAGTGGTATTTGATAGCACGTGACCCACTTGTTCTCACATATGTAGCTGACAAGTCCACACATCCACCATATATACTGCCTTAAGATAAGAGAAGAATTACCTTGAGCACGGTACTAAGCCTGGATAGCTCAGTGGTAGAATTTTGGCGCGCAAAGTCAGGGTACCTGGGCCACAGATAAATAATATACCCTGACAGTCAACCTCCAGGTTAAAATGGTTGCGCTCCTTTTGGCAGCTTGAGTCCTTCAACACTAGGATCACTGCGGTTAGTCCTATCATCACCCAGCAGTGACACTAGCGAAGCCCAGTGTTGAAGGACTCAAGCTGGCAAAAGGAGTGCAGTGAAACCCTCGTAAGTTTGAGAGTCTGTTTCTTATTTGTCTGTGCCCTGGGTTCAATTCTTGTGTCCACGGGTCATTTTTCAAATAATTTAAATTATATTTGGTCAAGTTTGAAGGCTATTGGTTTTATTAAATATTCCTACTTCGACTCTAACTAGACAATTATTTTATCAAATTTGGCCCTAGACTGACGTAAATAATACGGGGACTCCCCCGCCCCCGTAAAATGCTATCTTTGACGTGTCACTGCTCACTTGCTCTTCAAACTCCTTGCTTTCCTCGCCTTTGGTTGAGATAAGATAGCGAGTGAGTTCTTCGTGAGTCACGATCTAATTTCAGTTGGAAGTTGGAGAACTCAGGTATACAGCTTATATTTAGTGACTGAGTCTATGGGAAACTTTGCCTTACGTGCAGTCGCGGTCACGAAGAGTGGTCAGAATCTCAAGTTTTAACTATGAGCTCGATTTTAGTTCAATTTTCATGGAAGTGTTATTTGAAATCTAGAAATGTTGCCAGTATTTTATATCTAGAAAGTTTACTTTATCTATTTTCACGTGTTTTTAGGTCAAGTCATATGATCTACAGCATTTAATTCTAATAGCTGTTACCAATTCATATTTAATTAAAGTGATTTTGTTTCCATTTATGTGAGGTATTTAACCTGCACTTTCTGAACCGGCTGATTATATCAGCACACGACTTAAAAAATAACTTAAATATACAACAGACACAACATCCAGCTCTCGACCGTTAATTCTGTATTGTGAAAAGGTTAACCCACATTACACCAACGATAAAACTTTTCGGCCATGCCAGGAATCGAACCCAGGACCCGTAGCTCAGTCAAGAGACACGCTATTTACCTAGCTAAAATGTCGGGAAACTAATCATAAAATCAATTTCTCCCAAGTTGGTATTTTTCCGCCCCACTTTAATAAGTGCCCGGTAAATAAATTACTGAAAATGGATTGATTGTTTCTTACTTACTAAGTGATATTACTTTAGCTAGGTGCCTTAAAAAAAAGTAATTTTCCAAAAGTTGTCACTGAAACCTCGACTAAAAAAAAAAGTCTTTAACTAGGTCGTCACGTTCCCGATACGACTCCGAATTTACAAGTAGCCTGTGGCGCAGTGCAGCGATGAAGATTGGAAGTAGTAACAGCAATGTGTTGGGTTGGGTTGGGCCAGTCCCATTGGCTCACTAGATACAGCTCCCACGTATTGAGATCAAATGTATTCGACTAGGTTCGTGCAATGGTTAGGTCAATTGAGATTTTCTTTATTTTCCTTGGTTTCAAAACATAACCTAAAGGAGCTGGAAAGAGTAAAGTAGTTTTCAAAGAAAACACATCGATATTTTGGAAAGAAGATGGTAAATAAATCTCATGAGGACAAACTTCTTACAGATTCGAACCTCAGCCCCTTTATCCAATACAATCCAGTATTTTGCGAGTTTGACGTCAATTACCACGTGACTTCCAGTGCTGTGTTTGTTTTATAAGTTGTTTTAAACTGTAATAAAAACAAACTTTACCTATGACAGAACATAATTTATTATCTTAATTACCAAAATTGTAATTATTAAACTGTCCACTTAGGTGGACATATGGACAAAAACGTAAATTACACTTTTATTACAAAGTGCCTTTTCTGACAGCTAAAAAATGAAATTTGTATTTACCAAAATTAAAATAAGACTGCAAGTCCTTTCTAAAATGGTTTTCTGTTAACGGTGAGGTCATCCAGGAATCTAGGTCGGGCATACTGATGTTCCTTTTTCATAAATAATTCCCCACAGTCTCCCTTCAATGCGGGTACATTCCGTCTAAATTCTGCCTTTTTCACCCTAACCCAACAGTGTAAATGTTTGTAAATTTTTTTATTACTTGACCACCTCTACGATCTAGTCAACAGGGCTAGAGATACAAAGGTCCCGGATTCAGTCCCCGGTGCTTTTCAGATTGTTCTTGTAAACAGTGTCTAGACAGGGGTAAACTCTGTCTCATAAGGACAAATGAGGAGCTACTCGAATAAATAAGTAGCTGCACCGGTTAAGAAAACTGAAATTAACAGCGGGAGGGCTTGTTGTGCCTCTACCATCAAAATAATAATATTTAGCACCGCGTCTTACTACCCATTCGGGTTATACGCATAAGTACTAATTACTCTAATGGATTAGGAATTGGGAGGGTTGAATTTAGAGGAAGTGAACCCGCATTTGCGTGGAGGGAGAGTGGAAAACCATTTAGGAAAAACCCCCCCCAGTTCACCCGACCGAGATTCGAACCTCGATCTCCCCGTCCTCGGCGGTCGAGCTCAACACGACTAGCGCGTTAGCCAACTACGCCACCGAGGCGGGTCTACCATCAAAAGTTGGCACTATCTTCACACACGGTAGACGCTCTGTTGGTATGAATCTGTTGATGAATGACACTATGAATTTTCTTATAGTTATAAAAATAGCCTGCATCGGTGGTCATGTTGTATAATAAGTCACTCTGATCAGAGAACGGTTTGCTGGTGATAAGGATGTTGGGGTTTGTATCCCAACCGAAAGTACAGAGGGAGGTTTTCCTTGTATGATATTTCACTCTTCCTACACGCAAACTCAGGTACGCTTCCTCTAAAATTCTACCTCTCACCCCTTTATCATTTCTTATACATATTTGGCTATCCATGATGGGTAGTAAGCCACAGTGCACCATTAAAACCTATAAATACACACCAAGTGAATACATAAACCCTAACGGGGATTTGTCAAAAAGTCAGCGCGACTCAATGTCCTCCCGCTCTCTACACTAATTCCAAGCCTTGCGTGATGCGTGCTAGACTGCAGGTAAACTAGCAAACACACAATTTACTGTTGCAGTGACGAGGGGAAGAGATAAACAGCAGACAGAGCCAGCGAGTCGAGTGGCCGCTGTGTTGCCAGATCTCACCGCCAAACGAGACAGTTCCGTGAAGACCATAATCAGGGTCATTAGGTAGAATAAAAAAGAAAGATGGATTAACACCACTTCCCCACAAGGCGACAACACTCGAGAAGTCGAAACTCTCGCTATTGGCAATACACTAAGTTTAGTAATAACCAGTCAATTATTCCCCGAGAAACACACAGTCCACTTTTCATAGGAAGGGCCTTTTTAGAAAATACATTTTTTTCTTTCAGTCAACATTGTTAACATTCTACTGTATTAGTTGTTATTTTATACGAATTTATAATCATCATCATTTACATATCAAATATTAGGCCAATTGGCCCATTATGGTATCTTCCCATCATTTGCTTGGTCTTCCTTGGTTAGAAGGCACAACTAGAGTTGCCGGCTTTCATCTGCGTTTGTGTGTGTGCACGCAAGATATGGGAGTAAAAGAGAAATGAAAAGACCTGCAATATGGCAGAAATGTGTGCAGATCATTCGTATTTGAATGATTACTAGAAATTTTACACGGTGACGATGGGGGACAAAGTGACAAAGTTTATTGATAATAACTATAGTATGTCCCTATTTAGACAGAATGAAGATTTGTGCAGTGCCTATCTGTGAAGCCATTCTAAAATGGTCAAAAACGGCCTTTTCAATGCAGTTTTTTAATACAAAATATCATTTAATATTTCAACAATGTTCATTATTAGAATCCCCTATTAACTCTCTATCTCCATTAGGGTTCGGCCAGACTGGTAAGCGCGTGAGCGAGTGCGCAAGCGACTGGGTGGCCAGACTGGCGAGCGAGTGATTAGCAGATAGCTCTCGATAGTTGACGAGAAGGCTCCGAATCTTGGCTCAGTTAACTGAGGGTAGTTTTTGACAAGTGATTTATTGTTGTGGTTTTCTCCTCCTCTCTCCACGCTAATGGTGATTCTTATTTGTAAAGGCCTACTTTGATAATATTGACGTATTTTAACATATTAGTTTTATATATATATGTATTTATATATGTATAAAACATATATACATATATATACATATATATGTATAAAACTAATATGTTAAAATACTTTAATATTTATCAAAGTAGGCCTTTACAAATAAGAATCACCATTAGCATGGAGAGAGGATGAGAAAACCACAACAATAAATCACTTGTCAAAAACTACCCTCAGTTCACTGAGCCAAGATTCGGAGCCTCCTCATCAACTAACATCATACATATATATATATATATATATATAGTTTATGATCTTACCAATTAAATTAGGCCGTTAGTAGCAAGTGTGCTAAACCTTTCGATAATAATATAAATGTCATAATGAAATTTTCCTAGCACTCAATGAACCAACATACAATAATATTTCCTAGCGCCTGTAAACTAGACTGTACCGGGTCAAGCGTGCGCGCTTGAACGATAGAACTAGTTCTATCTTTCAAGCGCGCGCGCTCAGTCGCTCCAGTCTGGCCACTCATTACCACCAATGTGTTCTATTTTATATTTTAGTCGCTCGCCCAGTCTGGCCGCCCCCTAAGTCCTAAGTTTTTTGAAGCGTCAAAATGTATTTATATATTATAGTAAACTCTAATGTCCTGCTTACGTCAGTGTTGACAAAAAACAGTTTGTGCGCAAGACGAAAAGCCAGATTTTGACTTAAGAAGTTTTTAAAACGACCACCTGGCAACACTGGTGTTGATCGTAGCCTAACGCATGACTTCATCAAAACAAGTGAGGGGGGAAAACTCGTCTTTCGTCACGCACTTTGTTTCAAATGGTAGGTAACTTGTTCAATGTATTTGTTTGAAAATGATTGTTGAGTGTCTCTTAACATACTAACGGGGCGGGGGGTTATTGGTGCCCTAGACCACATTTACAATGAGCTCCAATAATAAGATAGACTTCTTTAATTTTACGTTACAAAGTTTATAAAATAATATTCTTCGTTTTTACATATAAATATTTCGACTCACACCGGTGTAAACCGGGCTCAATTTTATTCTCTCTCATCCAGTCTGATAAAGAGTAACGCTGGTAACAAGTCGGGGTTGGAATCCTCATGGGGTGTTCCAGGTGTGATTTTTTTTCTAAATGGATTCCACATTTTTCTTTTTACATGCAAGGTGCGGGTACATTTCGCTAATTTGTATCGTCTTGGTCCCTACCCCTTTAATGTAATTAAGTATGTATATCCTGGATGGGTAGTAAGTTGCGGTAGTAAAAATCAAGAGAAGACGATCAGTTTGTCGAACTGTACAAACGACATAATATTTTAGATATTAAAGTAATATATTGAATATAGTAGTAATATATTATAGATTATTTGGATTGAAGTAAAGATAGAAAATTTAAAAGAATTCATAAAAGTCAGATGGTTCTTTTCAAATTGTTTTTGCTGTAATTTAAATTTTGCGAATAAATGGGCAATGGGCCACTTTAGAGAAACAAATAGGCTATCCACCGTAAAACTTACTTGTGTCCCGGTAGGACAATCTGCCCTTGATGATACCCCAAAATACATTTCGAGATTTAAAGTCAAAAATAAGAAAAAGTTTTGGGAGTATGAACGCTGAAAAATTAACATAAAGTTTTGACTACTTACAAAATTAGCAGGCCATAATTTGGGCTAACACATGGGAACAACTGGCTTACATAGGTTTATGAATATATATATAATTTTTTTAATAAGTTTACAAAATGCTCCAAACATTTCCAAATATAATTTTTAAACGTACAAAAGGACATATCTATACTAGCCCTTTCCTAATTTACTTAATAAAATGGCATTCTGTTTCAAAATTTAAAGTCCTAATTCTTTATAAATTCTAGTTAAAAATAATTTTAAAAATTTCATGGAAAGCCAATTATCAACGATGCATGTTATGTGTTTCTTTAAATCAATGGTCAATAAATAGGTCTAGTTGTTTACCTCTAATGATTTTAGAAACCCATTAGAAGGATTTATTAAAAGCTTAGTATTACGTAAAACTAATTTTTTGGCCATTCCCAATTTATCTATATGGATGAATAATCTGTTGAAGAAAATACTACTCCATTTCTGTCGCAAACCGTTATCGCTCGCTTCAATTAACACGTCTTAAAACTCGTCACGCCAAATTGTAGCGGTTGTTGCTAACACTCCCTGAATCTTAATATAAAGATGGTGCTAATTATGTCCTACCTGCCTCACCAACCAAAACATAGTTATACAATGTAAACAAAAAACTAACATAATCTTAGGCTTCTAAACTCTGCCAAAACAAAGTGGAAATAATTGGCTGGCATCAGTTTACTGTCATCAAAAACTAAATCAATCAAAACCTAGCATTATGTTTTAGTTCTTAATAATAATAATAATAATAATTGACACAAACATTTTTATATTCTTTATTAGTTTACGCAGACATCAATATTTATTAATGGATAAAAAACAAAATAAAAGTATTTGGTGCTAAGCCAGACATGTTCGCTAGTTCTTGATAGCTTATAATATAATTGCAGTGAATGTAGTCTAAATACTAACGATGAATAACGTGATGACTATTTCCTTTTGACATTAAAATGGTTGCCTTGTTAGTTTTCATAAAGCTCACATAATATTCGCACGTATGAACTTCCGTTAGCCATGCGCAAGCAATACTGCAATACTGTCTTCAAGACTTCGTTCAGATGGGGCGGATTCGTCCACGCGGTTTGATCTGCGCGGAAATTGGTAACTGTTCAGAGATCACAGAATTCGTGGGGATTCGGGAAAGCGCCCGACTGCGAGATCAGTTCTTATATGGAGGTCGACGTAGCATTGTGTGTATAGATTCTCTACAAACAATTAAATAATCGAAGAAAGAGAGAATATTGGGTGCAGCCAATATTAAGATACAGGCTCACACGCATGATAACTTTGTTAGCCTGTATCAGAAGTTGAGAGAATTTGAACTTTAGTTGAATTATTTCAGAATGTTGATAAAGTCTTTTGACGATTTAATTATACTGTTGTAATAATCTTCACACTCAATGCCCCATATGACAGACCTTTTCTACACCTCGCCCACAAAAATTTCTGTATCGAAACAATCCACAATTCAATCATCTGTCTAAGTCCAAACCACGCCGAATTTACGCGTCAACTGAACGACCTCATTGCAATTAGAGACGGGCGATATTTCACTGACGGTGATTTTTTTTCACCGTTACTCCTTGATCACAGTCACTCTCAGTGACTGGATCTCAAAAGTATCAGTGATTTGAGATATCGGTGATCGGTGTTTAGCGATACTATCACCAGACGGCGACAGTTGAGCATTCCAATATGAAAGCTATGACCGAGACTGACAAAATATTAGTTGGCGTCTGGCGATATGGTTAACCACAGGTTCGGGCAGTAGCGGTATATGTCCTTAATTATCATGTTTCAATAAAAATTCTTTGAAAGAGAGCCTCCACTTAATTACTTCATGGTGGCGGACTATATCTCCTTAAACTTATCAATACAGAACATGTTGGATGTCTCTCAAATTTATTTTTCTAAACAAACGTAATAATTGTATACTATTCAGCCGTTATAGTTGAGATTAATAAACATAATAATATACATTTTATAAATCAATATTATATAGTCATATTCCTCAAAGTTGGTATTTATTCTTAGGCCGATGATTCACAACGGGAATTTTTTTCAGTTTAGCAAAAATAAATCTTTATATTTCGAATGTTGTATAAACCAAACAAAGGGGTTAATTGTAGTATTTCAGACATGACATATTTAGTCAATTTGTGAACACCTCCTACATCATCATCACACTTTGAAAATGAATAGTCTAATACACCAGTGACAAACATATCAGTTTAACAATAATCAATAGTATAAATCACCGGTATTTTACAATCATGGTCACGACAAATCACCGGTATTTTACAATCATGGTCACGGTAATCACCGATATCGAAAAATCACGGTTTAGCCCATCCCTGATTGCAATTCATAGAACTTTAGCCACGCTGAAAACGCATCCATCGAATTTCTGGCGGTTGGTCAGCGGAGACCGTTTGGACCATTTCATCGCCCTATCGCCCTGATTAGTGCGAACGAATATAAGGAGCTTAATACAACTCGATACAGCGCGGTTCCATTTACACATACGGATCCGCCCCGTTTGAACACGCTCTCAATATAATGGGCCCATGTACTATCAAGCATGCTTGACAAGCACTATGTCAATCAGTTCTGCAAGTCCCAGTTTTTTCTTACGTCAAGCGTATACGCTCGCCATGATTGCTAACATGCCACTAATGTGGTTGACCAGCACAGCCATACACGCTTGCGAAAACGCTTAGTTATTAAAAGACAGAAAATCAAATAAGTTTGTTATCCAGTCATGCATTTTCACAAGCCGTCAATCACTTCCAACACACACTTAAAATGCTTGCACAAGCACCATGTTTGATAGTGTATGGGCCCCCTTAGTGGTTGACTAGGTTCTAGTCAAAAAGGAGATGAAAGCTGGATCTTCACACCAAATCTAGTTCTCTCTAGAAGTCCCTAGATGACCTAGAAAACTGAAACTTCGCAAAATCATTGAGTATAGACAACGCTGAAGAATACAACCGTGAGTCTGTGCGGTGCACCGTTCCTTTTTTTCTTGTGTCTTACTACCCGTTCGGGTTTTAAGCATGTGTACTAATTACACGAAATGTGTTAAGGATAAGTAATGTTTACTTCAAAGGTAGTGTATCCTCCTTTGCGTGGGTGGAGGGTAGAAAATCATTTAGTAATAAAATAACACCCCCAGTACACCCAAATGAGATTTGAACCCCAATCTCCCGTCAACGGCAGTCCAGTCTGTTGGGAGAGTGATGCATTATACCATTCGACAAACGAAGTGGGTAAATACAAGTTGATTTAAAAAAAACTTCCAAAGAAAAGTCGTCTGGTGACGATGTCTGGAAGAAAGGGAAGAAGAGAGTGGTCAGTATAACAGCCCCTCCCCCCCCCCCCC
>CABFWO010002999.1:0-18208 GCA_902155825.1 Timema genevievae | reverse complement strand
GGACAGCCCCCCCCCCCTTTTTTTTGTTCTCATTGCCCACAATGCATCTGGCAGAGAATACCCGCAATTTATATCCGGGCTAATGGCCGCTATAAGATAGAAAAAAAGCTGGTAGGAGTATGGGACGGTATTTCGACTGCAAACAATCTGCGTTAGTCATTAGTCTATATCCAGGATTTGGTGGCGTGGTTAGCCAAGCAACACACTATAGAACTTTCAGGAGCGAAACAACATGACAGTATACACCAGCCAAAAAACTGTGGAACTTTTAGGAGAAACAGGAGAGTATACACAGACCAAAAAACTATAGAAATTTCAGGAGAAAGATAACAGAACATTATACATCTGCCAACAAACTATGGAACTTTCAGGGGAAAAAATACAACAGGACAGCATATCATCTGCCAACAAACTATAGAACTTTCAGGGGAAAAAATACAACAGGACAGCATACATCTGCCAACAAACTATAGAACTTTCAGGAGAGAGACAACAGGACAGCATACATCTGCCAACAAACTATAGAACTTTCAGGAGAGAGACAACAGGACAGTACACCCTGGTCAACACACTATGGAACACTCATGCGATAAATGTGATTGAGACGTTCAACCAAAACTGTAATACGCTCATTAATTAAATGCTATCATTTCTTAGCTTAGTATTTTAAACATTTTCCTTGAATCCCCCCTTTAATATCTACCATCACTGATAAGATAAAGAGGAAAAAGTTAGTAAAAGATGAATATAGTCCAATTTTCATAGAAAGGACCTTGTCTGACAGAAACGTTACTTGATTTACATTTGCGTAGTCATAAGTCAAATCATTTGAATACTTTTTTTTTTGCGCCACCCCACACTACTTTTCAGGTGATCCAGATAAGTACTAATTACGCTAGTGAGTAGAGGATGAGGAAGGTTGGATTTAGAGGAAATGAATTCGCATTTGCGTGGAAAACAATTTTGTAAGAACACCCTTAGTACACCCAACCAGGATTTTAACCATGATTTTCCTGTCATTTGCTGTGTAGTCCCACATGCGAGTGACGCCTTAGACGATGTGATCACCAAAGCAGGTCATGTGATTACTATTTATTAATGAAGAGGTTCTAAGACGAGAAAATAAAAATAAAACCATTCTAGAGGTGACTATTTACGAACAAATTTCAATTTAATGAGTCACATTATGAAGGAAGTTTATGGCTTATTGCGTGACGTCATAAAGGAAAAGTGGAAGGGATAAAGGAACCAGGAATATCTCAAAAACTGATTGATGACCTCAAAAAAAAAAGAAAGAAAAATGAAGTTTCAGGATAAAAAAAAAGGGACGTCGCGGATAGGACCAGCTAGAGTAAAGGAGTCAATTTGGAAAAGGCAATGGACCTGTCGAAAGAAAGAACCCCGGATAATATGTTGACTATATCAGCTGCAAAAAAAAGTTTGTATTCTCTTTAAGGCTCTTTTCATAAAAATGTGACTAGTTATAAAATCAATTCGAACCATTTAAGTGGAAATTAAAATTAATGGTGCATATATAAAAATAAAAGGTTAAAAAGTATGAATGAATAAATGAACGCATGCTCCTTTTGGGAGCCAGTAAGTACTTATCTAGCATTGAGCCGTCAATCAAATGTGTGGTACCCATTGTTTAAAAATAGTATGAGATCATTTTACAAAAATGTCAAAACATCAAATAATTAACTTCCCATTTATAACTCCCAATTATAACCTTCTGACCTAAATAAATGTATTAAGATGACGAGTGTCTCGCCATCCATAACTTAAAAGCCATCAAATAATAAATTGTATCTGCCTACGCAATATGGTGTTCCGAACACTAATAATTCTTGAATGGCAGATTAGTGAGGCAGTGAAATACTTCTTTGTTCATTTCCGCCCACCATAAACCCTTCTCCATGACCCGAATAGTCCATTCGGTTCAAAGACTTTGACCTTCAACTTGAACAGAAGGTTCCCCTCTTGACATTACAAGTCACCCTAAGCCTACTAAACTCCGGAAATGTTCATATTTATGAGTGAATGATTAATGAGACATGATTTGTTTTTTCGTTGGGACCTCAGTGAAAGTCCTTACTATAAGGGACCGAGAAGAGCTTACGTTTCAATATTGTCAATTTAGGTGGGTTTTTTTTTCCAGAGTAAGGTCTGCAAGCTTTCCGGCGCTAAAAAAAATACTCTAGATTTTTAATAACACGGAAAAAACTTGTACATTTTTTTATAGTTTCCTTGATGTTGAAATAATATAGGTGCATTATTTTTTTCTGTAAAGCCTTATTCATGACCATTTATATGGAGAGTCTAAACAAGACAGCTTGGTCTTAGCTTATATATAACAAAATAATTAGATAATATAGCTTCGTTATTGAAGAATTTCTTTGTTAATTAACCTATTGAGATTTATAAAGGTTTTGTTGAAAACACATTAAAACATCAATAAATATGGTGGTATTATTTATATATCAAAGCAAATATTAAAGAAGGTACCTAATAGTGTACTTTAGAACGTTTGATGATAAAGCTGGGGATGTAGGGAATGCGTGAAATTGTTTGTGTTTTAGCTGTTTTTATTGTAAAACTTTTTCTGGTCATAGAGTTTAATTTTCTACACATGGTGACAACAGTTCTTGAATATTTGTCAAGGGTATCGTAAAATTTATGATAACTTTTTTTCTTAATTTAAATAGTTTGTCACCTAATGTCGCTATGCTAATGACAGATATTCATTCAACAACTGGTGATATAACCATGTGAAGAAAATGAAACTTTGTTTGTTCGTAAGAGATATTTTTATTTATTTTGGCCAAACAAAAAGTTTAACGATTAAAACTGAAAAAGAAAAGTACTTTTCTCGCGTTTCCTACACTCTCACGATCTTGAACATGGACAACGCACCGTAGCTTTTAGTAGAACCACCTATTGAAGAACATTACTATGGATTCACGCGTTCACCGAACTGATAAGTGGTCACGTGACGCGCTTTAAACCAATCACAAGAAATCAGCACGAACTGTGTAGGTGCCTAGCACTAATAATATACAGTATAAACAATCTTAGCTATGACCGCGCTTCTCTATAAAAATTTCTGTGGAATTGCCAACAATATTTCAAAAGAAACTGATTCAAACAGTGTCCATGCGCCTAAAAGGTGAGATACAAGCAGATAGCTGCGTTTACTGTTAGCAAATGATTTGAAATAAATCGTTAAGTGGAAAGCGTATATGTCGTCCTCTTATCTACCCAACGTAATAATTATCAGAAAGTATCCGTCACGATAAGAGTATGTGTGTGTGTATATATATATACACGTCTTACTACCTGTTCAGGTTATACGCATTTATAATTACTCTAATAGGGTAGGGATGAGGAAGGAAGCATTTTAGAGGTAATATACCCGCATTTTCGAGGAAGGAGAGTGGGAAACCATTTTAGGAAAATTAACCCTCAGTACCCCCGATCAGGATTCAAACTCTAATCTCCCCGCCATCAGAAGGCCAGTATAACACGATAGGGAAGCTCTAGACCATTCAGCCACTAAAGCGGGTGATAATCTAAAATATGTATTAAGTATAAAACAAATCATGTTGCAATGCATCATGAGCTAACAATCGGTGGCCGCGTGATATAACGCGCTATTCTCGTGTTGGACTAAGCCGCCAAAGACGGGGAGATCGGTATTTGATCCGGGTCGGGTACAATGAGGGTGATTTTCCCTAAATTAATTTCCACTCTCCTTCCACTCAAATGCGGGCGTATTTCCTCTCAATTAAACTTTCCTAATCCCTAAACCACTAGTGTAATTAGTACATAGGCGTGTAACCTGAACGGGTAGTAAGACGCGATGCTAAAAAAAAAAGTTTGCTAACATGTGAATTGCTGCACCACTCAAACAGATTCTACTATAAATTCTCGACAGACGTATGAATCAAGCTTTAGAATAGTCTTCTAAATATCTCAGCACTACATTCACCAAGGAAGGTTTCAAGAGCTGCAAGTGACGCGCTCATCAGACAAAACAAGGGGAGGCTTGGGGTTGTGAAAAGAGGGAGGAAAAAAAAATTCAGTTGTTTCCCTGAATCCGCTTTGTATTGTTTCTTGTGAAGCGAAGTGTTCAAGTCTACTGCGCAAGCGTATTACATACATACAAAAAAAAAGGTAGAAAAAAATGCCATAGGAACAGTAAAAAAAAAGGGAAATGGAAGGTAGTACACAGTGCAAAGACCTTTCCTGTTTTATGGCCAAGTGGTTTGTCTGTCATATCTGTAATTTGTAAACAAACATGCAAACGCGCACAGAAAGGAACGATAATAGCAGGTTAGTATGAAGTAAAGAAAGAGAATAAAATGGAAACGCGCACAGAAAGGAACGATAATAGCAGGTTAGTATGAAATAAAGAAAGAGAATAAAAAAATAACATATAGTGAAAGTGTTTAAATTATTCGGAGTGTTGACAAAATGTTTTGTGTAAGGGGTTCTGTCTGAGACATTTTAAATGATAAGTTTTTCTTTTGGCAAGAACATTCTTCTCAACGGACATTAATAAAGCGTGAAATTAGAACTGGCTTTGTTAAAGTGACATAATATATCCAGTGAAGATAGTGGGGTGGGGTGGACCTGGTAGGTATTTGAAAGTACCTTTCAGGCAAAATTAGTAAGCTCTTTCTCGCTCGCTCGCATAAAGCAATGGGTTGGGCGGACTGATACTGAAATGAGGACTAGCTTTGTTGCCGTTATTACTGTTTTTATTATAATCATGGATGATTATTATTTCCTTAGTAATACTATCAATAATTTTCGTAATAGGGTGACATTTGTTACTTTCTGACAATGTTTGTGATTAGACACCTTCTGCTGTCACTTATAACCTCTCCTACCGTAGATGGGGTGTACTTAAATAAATAAGTAGAGGATCCTGTCTAAAAAACTGTTATTAAAGGCCAGAGGGTTCGTTGTGATGACCACAATGACACACACTAAATGTAGATGTTGGCGCTATCTTCGCAAATATACGGCAGCTGCTTGGATGGTACATAACTCGCTTACAGGCTGACGACATGGAGTTTTTTTTAAATATAATTTCATTCAGTTAAAACCGCAGCGTTCTTTGTTAAAAGGCAGTTGATTTAGAGCTCAACGCCTTGAACTACATGACCACAAGTGAGGATATCCAAAACCAAGAAACATAGATGTAACGTTGCATAATTATCTCATTAAGAACTGTATCTCCGATAACACGTTTATCCTATTTTGCTTACAATGAATAAGACTTTACAGCTTGCTTAATGAACAAGTTGACACTAACGCCAGAAAGTTTAGTTCTACTATTGGGTAAAGGATCAACCATAACGTTCCTGTAATTGGCGTAAGGTATTACTGACCAAAAATATGAGTAGGCCATCATGAAATCGATACCTTTTATTCTCTAAAACGACTCTTGAGAATTCTAAGATTAATGAACCATTTCAAAAATAATATAAATGTAAAAAAATAATAATAAACTCCAATCCATTAAATTAAATGCCACTTCCGAATGTTTTGATCACTTAAAAGTTGATTTGTTTAAAGAAGGAAACCTTCAGTTATCTTTGAAACAAAATACTACTTTGGGAAGTTCATTACTGAAGGCCTTCGCGTTTTGAGACATAATATAAGGAGGAATTTTGACGTAGTTAATTGTTTTGTTTGTAAGAACAAAGGGATTTTGTTCACAAAGTTTCGCAACATTTTCAAAGTTATCAGCCTTTCTTTCCTTTTGTAACTTTAGTCATCGGCACACATCTGCTTTAGTTCATTTAATCATCAAGTAGCACTTTAAAAACATTCGTTACTGTCACCAATTTAAAATGAGACAAGTCCCATTTAAAAGTTATTTTAAAAATGTATAAGATGGTATTTAAAATAAAACGTAGTAGAAATTGACCAAAAACTTTATGAAATCATTGTTTTCTAGTTTTTCAATATTTTTAGACAATCCTGTAATAATCCTGTCTATGTGATCTTAAGAATTGTTGCAAAAAAAAAGAAAAGAGAAGCTTTTCACCTATTTAATTTTTAAATAATTTATTACGAGTCAAGAAAGCGAAAATGAGGATGAAAAGGGGTTGTTAACAAATTTGTGTTATCACCTTGGGACGTCTGATATCAAAATATACTACGCCGGCTTCATTAAGTATCTATCTACATTTATGAATAAAAAAAGTCCATCACAGACTCAGCCAACCACGAGTGAAGACTGACCCTGACCCTAGCTGTTTGGTGGAGCTATGGCGATTCATGCTAAAGGTTCAGGGTCCAAGACTTACAAATGTACTGAGGTGACGTTCCTTATTTCAGACTAATTATGAACCAGTAGTAGAATTTATTCACTACCTTAGTTTACTTGGAGGACAGCTCAAAATGTTACTATAAATAGTCCTTAATATATCCCTACGCTAACAGCTGACATCTATCACTTTGGATAACTGTAATGAAAACAGATGGAAATATATGAATGTGATAGTTAACCACAGTAATTTAGACCAATATTATTTATATATTTATTTGTGTTCGGACACAAAGCTTATTTAAATTTAGCGTTTTATTTCACTTAAAAAATTATTCACAACACTTTCACAAAGGGTCTAATGAACATAGCTCCAAAATATCGTCCGACGAATTTAAACCATGTGATTGAACATGACGTAAAACAAGTTATTTACAATTACACACCCACGCAGTGGATATATTTTATTCGGTTAAATATTCCGAAATACGATAAAATAATTATAAAATAATTTATTAAATCTAAAAAAATTACAAGTATTTTCTCTTTTCTTATTATAAAAGTTATTAATATATGCACCATATTACACATCTTAGATAACATTCCAAAACGAATAAGTACTTTTAATTTTGTTTAAAATATTTGTTTGGTTTGGGTAAAAAGAAATGATCAAAAGTAATGAAATAGTGTGAGGAAACTTAAGTTTATGTTATTTTAAATGTAAAATATAACATGTAATTAAAATACTTAACATTTATAACAAAACAGTGATATTTTACAAGTGTTGGCAACCCAAAACTTAAACATATGATTTTTGAAATGTCATACATGAACAGACTCTAGCTTGGACCATATCATCCAAAATAAGTTCAGGTTTATATATTATTAAAACTTTCTATAGTACTGGTATTTGGTGTTTAATGAAATAGAAACAAAATTATTTATCATCACATGCATATAGACTTTTAAACATAGTTTAAAAGTTTAACTTTTCCAATCTTTAAAGTCCAAAAATCCACAAATTATAATGGTTTATTGTCGGGACTTAAATGTCTGAAAAACGAAAGTTAGCTCTGGTAAAGGAGATTCAAATGAATCTTTGTGAATCGAATAATATCATTTAAAAGGGCGCTTATAACACCAATTTTAATTTTAATTATATCTTCCTTCTCTCTTGTTTGTTCTACTGCCGGACAGTTTCACCCAGAAACGTTATAAGCCCACATGATTTCTGACGTTCATACATTTCTGCTAGAGTGAACTGAACTATTCTAGCGCCATGACAAGCTCTGCTTTCCCTGGCAGCACTCCTAGACAGTGTATAATACACATAACAGGCCCACTTACCCATGTCTTACTCATAAATATTTAATGAATGGAACACAGGATGTTTGTTCCCTTATACAAATAATAAACATCTTCGTTAGAACCAACAGGCAAACAGTAATTGAACCAGGCTCTCCTAGACTTTTGGTTGACCAATCTAACCATGGAATATGAATATTATTTCAACTTACATACGTAAATTTACACTTTTTTTGGGGGGAGGGGGGGAGATGGGGCAGGAAGTTCTTTAAATTAATATTAAATTCTCAAATAAATTAAATAGATTTATGTGTCTAATTTAAAATAGCAGCCCCTAGAAAAAAATATCAAATTACAGTCTCGAAACCCAACTCAGTCCAGAGTTTTGGTTCTTAATGAATCACTCTGGGCAGTGATCTAAGCGCTGCCAAATAACCTCTCCGCACATAATTGAGCCAAGCAAGATGATGTGGCAATGTTGGTAACAAGTAGCGTCACCCACTGGGTGATGGTTGCTGAGGAAGAGAGAGAGAGAGAGAGAGAGAGAGAGAGAGAGAATCGGTTGTCTAGTTATGTAATGGCATGTGTACGTTGCCTTCACGTAAACAACTACCAGGAAGTTGATCCTTCTTGTCAGTCTTATGTTGTTTGTGCTACAATAGTTGAAGCACAGTGACTTATAAGGTTAAGTCATACAGATAGTATACTCGACTCCGGCTAGGGCCACAGTAGCAAGTCTCGTCACACACACACACCACCCCCTCCCCGATGGACGTCTTCCACCCCCAAAAAGAATAAACGAGAAAATACTGTATTCGCCACTATAGATTAACTAGCCTCGTAAAAGGTGGCCGCAAGGACTAAGGGGAGATCGGTCTCCTTCCACGCAAATGCGGGTACACTTCCTCAAAATTAGTACATAGGTGTTTAACAAGAAAGTTTAGTAAGACNGCCAAGTGTTTTTTTCTATAAACGTTAGGATTGATAAAAAGTAGATATTGAGGGGGGGGGGGGGGGGGAGGTGGGACCATCGTGTGGCCCTTTTAGCCTAACCCAGGCGGACATAGAGTCTAGACTAACCGACTGCACTTAAGGGTTGTTTCCAGCCTGCTCTTAACAATACTGATGGTTGTTCATTTTACATACCTTTCCATACACCCTCGACAACCCCTTTAGCAGCATCCCATGGCTAAGTGGTTAAAAGGGTCGACCACAAGAGTCTAGGGGTTCCTAGCTATATTCCTGTTTCTAATATAAGCCTACTTAAGACATGTAAATAAAACATCATATTACTCTGTTGGATACCCATTCAAACTCCCTTTGAGGAAGATATTTAAAATAAATTAGGATTGTAAATATCAATTAAAGGTCGACAGCATCGGTCATCATATGGTTTAAGGCATCACTCTCGTGTTAGACAATTCCCGTTGACTGAAGGATTGGGTTTTGAATCCTAGTTGGGTGTCCAAAGGTTTTTTTTCTCCAAAACTTGTTTTTCATTCTTCATTCATGCAGATACGGGTACAATTCTTATAAATGCACCTTCCTCATCCATTAACACTTTGGTGTGATTAGTACCCTTCGTCTACCCTGAAATTTAACAAGCTTACCTCTAATTATTCCACTATTGTACAGCTTACAAGTAGAGCTTGGATTTTTATGTAATTACATATTTTAATCCTGCCAGTTATAAATGTGAAAAGTGAAATGTCGGTGTATTAAGTTGCTTGGGGCTGTAAAGTTTAAATCTTACGTATTATACATATTTTTGAAGATATTTAATAAATTGACGCAATTTGCGTGTTTTTAAAACGTGGTATATTACTTTTATGTCTTTCTTGGGGAAAATACTTCTAAATTATGTATCACTAGTTTTCAGGCAACCAGTACTGCTATAAAGTAGTGTATCTAGTGAAGGGATGGCAGTGAGCAAAGTCCAAGTCACTTAAGCTGGCTCATCATAGTGTATTGCAGCTGCTAACATAGTTTTGTTTGCTGTGAAGATGAAAGTGCGATGTTGCTAGATAGTGAGTGGCCTCAGCATAGCGGCTCTCGTAGAGCGTGTCAGTTTGTAAACACAAGTTGACGAGTTGTAAAAACAGTAATTCTTAGATATTAATAGCTAATATCACCCGTTGTTCTTTGGTCGGGAGAAGTAACGGATATAAAGTGGCCAGGCAAAGAGCAAATGCTGAAAATTGAACTTAAATCAATCAAGGAAATGTAATTTGAAGTCTGTCACAATAATACGGCGCGTATAACGCGTATCGGTATTTTGAAAAGTAAACAAGTTCAACCATGTATATAAGTGAAGTTAATATTAATGCTTGTTCGTAGAGATCAAACATTTAACCTCGGAACAAAAAATAATAATTATGGGAAACTGACTTTAAAAAATATTGTGTGGGATGACGTTTACGTTTTCAAAGAGCCGGCAACAATGGAGGCTTCATTGAAAGTTTGTAGTGTTTTCAGTGACTATAATTATAGTCAATGTTGTTTGTATGATTTATAAAATCAATTATTTAAATCAATTTACTAAAAGTTTTTAATTAATGGGAAATTTAAGTGGTGTAAAACAAACTAATAATGCAATGAAAATCGTTTTAAAAAAAAGTAGTTAATTGTGTATGGAGTATTTAGAAAAGCATTTTATATTACTTCCTTAAAAAATTTGCAAATATAAAACACAATTTTATTTCTATAGTATATTCATGTATTATTAACATGGGGAAGGAAAAAAGCCTACAGGGGAAAGAGGGGGAAGGACTGACTTCTGTTAAAAAACATGAGACCTTTGTAGTTCACTTTACATTATGATTAAAAGATGTGTCATTTTAATTAGATAATAAAAAAAGTTTTTGCTGGGATCGTTATGGGGTTTTAGATGTAAAAGGTTTTTTTTTCAGCACCGCATCTTACTATCCGTTAGAGTTATACGCTTATGTAATAATTACATAGTCTTGGGTATTATGAAGGTTTAATTTAGAGGAGGTGTACCCACATTTGCGTGGATAGAGAGTGTAAAACTATTTAAGACAACAAAAACTATGTGCACATGAGTGGGATCAAACCGCGATCTCCCCGATCTTCAGCAGTTTAGTTTATTGTGAGTAGTGCCTTAAGACCATACGGCCACCGAAGCGGATATTAAAGTTATCCTGTGACTTTAACCTTTTAGCCTGTACCCTTCATATCCATTCAATGCAACATATGTTAACATTACATAATATTTTACTACATATTTTACCTGCCTCGGTGTTGCAGTTGGCTGACGCACTAGTTTCGTGTTGAACCAGACTGCCGAGGACGAGAAGGTTGAGGTTCGAATCTCGGTTGGGTGAACTGGAGGGGGGGGGGTTCTAAATGATTTTCCACTCTCCCTTCCTCACTTCCTCAAATTCAACCTTCCCAATTCCTAATTCATTAGCATAATTAGTACTTAAGCGTATAACCCGAACTGGTGGTAAAACGCGGTACTAAAAAATAACTACATATTTTAAAGGTTAATACTACATAAAATACCGGGCTCTACTTATAAAATAGGTTCATAGTGTAGTGTTTCAAGGTAAAAATGCGTAAAGCAAAAGGTAAAAAAAAGCGTAAAGCGAAGTTAAAAAAATAAGTCTTGCGATCTTACAGCTATCAACAACTATAACAACGTTGGTGACAGAAACAAAACACATGGCTTTGAATATTACTACACGAAAAGAGGTCTAGTAGCGTTTTAATCTTAGTTTTTCCTTATGGTGTATGTTGTGTTTGTCACGGACTGTACTAGAAATGAAACAAACGCGCGAAATGTGCTTGATAATGTTCAACAAACATAACTAGACTTCCAAATGGAATCAAGGTTCAGACTCTTCGTGCCCCATGTTCCAGAAGTACCAACTGCCTCCGAGCAAATTAACGTTGGCATGAGAGACCTACTCTAGGGGTGGTCCAAGCTGTCATGGTTGCCTATTAGGGCCCTTTCACTGACAAAACGCGGTCAGGTGGGAGTGTAGGAAACGCAATTTAAGGGCAGTTTTTTAGCAATTTTATAAGAGGAACTTTTTTTTAGCCTAGATGAAAAAAAAATTACTCCAGTAGAAAGAAACATAAAAAGTTTAATTTTCCTCACATACTAGTATAAGAGTGGTTGAATATCTGTCATAAATAAATATATTATATATATTTTAGCACCGCGTCTTACTACCCGTTCGGGTTATACGCTTTAAGTACTAATAACTCTAATGAATTAGGAATTGGGAGGGTTGAATTTATAGGAAGTGAACCCGCATTTGCGTGGAGGGAGAGTGGAAAACCAGTCATAAATAAAGATCGGATCTTTAGGCACCACACAAGTTTAAAATAGGCAAGTAAATACAAATTATAAAATATATGGAATTTAAACAGAATAAGCACTAATTAAAAAAAAGCCATTTAATAGACAATGTAAAATTGATTTTAATACCTTCTATCGCATTTATTATCTACGGCCAATTCACATTGCTGGTATTTTTTTTATCACCACGTCTTACTACCCGTTCGGGTTGTACGCTTATGTACAAATTACGCTAACGGTTTTAGGGATCAGTAAGGTTATAGTAATAGAAAGTGTACCCAAATTTGCGTGGGAAAACCTCCTTCAGTACACCCAACCAAGATTCGAACCTCGTTCTCCCAGTCATCGGCAGTCTAGTCTACTGCGTGAGTAGCGCGTTAGACCACTCGGCCGTGAAAAAAATACACCTTAAATTCATCGAATTTAAATTGTCCAAACAAATTTTGTGCAGTGTACCAGCCGAAAATTATTTTAAATAAATATCCCTGTAGCTATCTAAAACCTCAAAAAAACTTTTTTGTAAGCATGGTTTATATGTATCGCATCAATATACCTAAAAAGACAACTCTAACCTAATTTACTTTTTTAACCTTTTAGTACGCATGCGCTCCGGTAAGAGCTGTCTTTATTACCAAATTAAAATGACGCTTCGAATTTCGTCTACACGCACAACAAGCACTTGCTGTTTTCGTTGCTGCTGGTGTTTTATAGTTGCTGACTGTCAAATTTTCTCTGTAGCTTAGCTACAATATTTTGAGTATATTGCAAAATTTGTCTACAACTTCTACACTATTTGGGCCGTTAATGACTATTCAAACCTAATCTATTAATTTATATCATGTAACGCTAAAGTTTAACGAGTTAAAATGAACATATTACTGTAGTTCTTAAACGTTTTTACTTCCTAGTTCGATTTTTTTATATATAGAATTCCACTTAAACCACATGAAACCATGAAAATGTAAATACATTTCTATCATGCATGTGATATTGTAATTTAAAGATGTAATTTTAGTTTCTCAAGTTGTTTATGTCAATAATATATCCATTATTTTCAATGATTTACGGGAATTACGATTTACGAATAAGTACAAAGAACAATAAGGATTCTGTATGGTCTGGTACGGGAGGAGGTCCATGGGGGTGACGACACACGTTACTTCACTGTACGTAGAGGAGGTCCATTGGGGTGATGACACACGTTACTTCAATGTACGAGAGGAGGTCCATTGGGGTGATGACACACGTTACTTCACTGGATCACCATGTGTAGAAAATATAACTATGTTTATAATGGAGCAATATTTTATTCATTTGGGCCAAATAAATGTTTGTATATATAAAACTGAAAAAACACTGCCCTTAAATAGCGTCCTACTACTCGTTCAGGTTGTACGCATGTTCTATTTACACTAATTTATTAGGTATGAGAATGGTAGAATTTATAGGAAGTGTATATGCATTTGCGTGGACGTGGAGCATAAAACCATTTAGGGAAAACCATCCTTAGTACACCCGACCGGATTTGAACCCAGATCTCCATGTAGCTGTCATTCCAGTATATTGCAAGAATTACGCCTTAGACCAGTGTTCCGCTTTACGGTAGTCTTAACAAGCTTTTTTTCCAGCAAAATGTTTTGTTTTGGATGCGCGCCGTGACAGAATAAAATGGATTACGCTCCCAGTCCAACGGTTGTGCGGTAAATCAGAATTAGGAAAGTAAAATACTAATTTTTTCCTGAAATAACTTCAAAAGTTTTAAGATTAAAGATTGAAGTTCTTTTTCTGTGCCTTCTTTAACATTTGGAAACATTTCATTCATAATTAGTAATTTGGGTAAACCATAAATTGGACTTAACGTGAAATCTCTTGATGTTATAAAATGTATTTAAAATATTAGTGTGCGAGTAAATAAGCTAGCATTGTCAGTGACCAAACTGTTTAAGGTGTCACTCTTATATTAAACCAGCATGATGATGACGAGGATGGGGTTCGAATACCAAATGGGTCTGTTGAGGGTGATTTTCTCTAATTGGTTTCCTACTTTCCCTCCATGCAAATTCGGGTACACTTCCTTTAAATTCAACCTTTCTTACCCTTATCAGACTATCGTATTTAGTACATATGCGTAACCAAAACGGGTAGTAAGACGCGGTGCTAAAAAATAGCCATGTCACAGTCTTATATTTAAAAAAAATAGTTACCCGCCTCTGGGGCGTAGTTGGCTAACGCGCTAGTCGTGTTGAGCTCGACCACCGAGGACGGGGAGATCGAGGTTCGAATCTCAGTCGGGTGAACTGGGGTGGTTTTTCCTAAATGGTTTTCCGCTCTCCCTCCACGCAAATGTGGGTTCACTTCCTCTAAAACCAACCCTCTCAATTCCTGATCCATTAGAGTAATTAGTACTTAAGCGTATAACCCGAACGGGTAGTAAGACGCGGTGCTAAATATTATTATTAAAAAGTTTTGTCGTGTTTATTTTATACTCGACAGACGTCTGGACAAGAAAGAGTGACTAATATTTCCGTCAGGTGTGTGACATTATCTATTAAAGAAAGAAGTTGCAGGATGGTTCTATAAGGACTTAAAATCAAATTAAGGTTTTTTTTATGAGAATTAAAGTTGCTACGAACGTCTTAAAACTCTATAAACATTGGATTAAACAGGGACAATATTTCTAACGTTGAGGTACTAGAATAGTTGAAAAGAAAATCATAAACTTCAAACACCATGTGGGTCTATAACATATCTGGGTGGAGCTGTCAGTTGGAGAACAGACAGGGGAGGAGGAAAATACATATACCATCAAAATTGGTTTTGTAGCCCCGTTATATTAAACATTACACCATTTGATCGACAAAGATCTGTTATTTGCACCTAATTACCTTTTGTTTGCCGAGTATTTAGATATTAATAAATAATTTTTTATTTTGTTGGACTTTTCAGAGTAGAATATTCCAGCTTTCAAACTGATTTCTATTCATATATGTATCGTATCATAGAAAATAATTTTGTATTAATTTCAGGAAACACCAAACACATCTACTATTAAACATTTTATCAACAGTTAAAACAACCGCAACTAAAATTACGTTGTTGTTGCAAAACATCACGGCTAGTTCACGACAGCGTAAACAAATTAACCCACTAAACGTAACATTCTTTTTTTCTCTGTCCCTATTTAAACTCAGAATGAATGGGGTGACATTATAATAAAAAGTCCCGTGCGCGAATCTGATCTAATCAGCTTTGACTTCCTTAAAAGATTTCCTCGTGGGAACTAAAAACGGTCTAGAATCCCGCAAGCTTTCCCCAACCAACCAAGACGAGGAAGACTTTAGATGTTGCAGTTTAGAAGGATGTCGATGACCCACTGCTAGTTACCGACTAGAAACTTGGCAACCATGTCTTGCGGCAGGCACCTGTTTCATAAACTCGACAAACAAGCCGGGACGATATATTTTTTTTTTTGCAACGAGTGAGGATGGAATCCACAGAGTCGGCGAAAGCACCAAAAGCAACAAAACAGTTCCGAAGCGCCTCTCATCCATCGAGAAAGCCATACCTCGGGATGACCTTCATATGTTGGCAACGTCACGGACTATCTCCTGGCTCCCACAACGAGTGAAGCGTTTCAACATTCCACGCATGACAAAATCATGATGGGGATTGTAAACACAGCATTGTTTTAAGAATCACGGATGGTCAACTTGGATTATTCTATTTTAAAGTACAGTTTTGGTTTTAATGACCATATTAAGGTGGGATGGGAAGTGTGAGTTAATGTGGCTGCCTTGGTATCTTGAGATATTCCCGATCAAATTTTTCGTCTTAAGGTGGTGATGTAGGGAATGTGGGTTAAGGAGGGTGTTTTTACAGTTTTTATATCGAAACATTGTTTGGACTAAATAAATAAAATATTGCTCCTGTAGAAACATAGAATTTAATTTTCTTCACTACGTGACATTAACAGTGAGAGATTTAGAATGTGAAAATATATGGTACATAAAACATTACGGTACCGGTACTTTGAAATATTATTCCCTCAAAATTAAGTATCAACATCGAAACATAACTGAACTTAATGTATTTGTAAAAATGTGAAAAGATAGATGGGGTACACTAAACATTAATCTTAAATATCATATCCTTAAAATTAAGCGGTAAAATTAAAGCATAGCTTAACTTTTGTAGTATTTGTGTTGTGTTACTATTCGCTAAAATTACCATAAAACCCATTGTTTGTAAAAAGTGAACACCAAAACTCATACTTAAATAGTTAAAATGGCTATTTTTTTTAACATTATTCAAGAGCATTTTATCGTTTATGAACTTATAATATATACCAAAACATATTTAAACATAATTTTATCATGCGCGAAACAAAACGTAGACAATATTTACATGAACTTAAACTTTTAATTTTCGAATTATGCTCAAAATTATTGATTTAAATGCGAATTAACGAAAACAACATTCTAATCAAAAATAATATTTCTCCATTTTAGAAATCTCAATTTAGATGTGTTATGACCAGCATCCAAAGAGAAAATTGTGATGTATTCGGACCAACAAATAAAGATCGAGTTATAATTTTCCATACAAAGAGATTTATTCTATTTAGAGATTTACAGCCATGCAGTAAATAACGGTTTCCATGGTGACTAAACAAATAATGAAAAAGTGAAAATTCTCTGTGAAAATCGTGTTTTCGTGGAAAACTATTTTTTCCTCCGACATCCTGGGCTCCTAACCGTTAAAATGAGTGGTCGTTTGTCAAAATTTGTTCAGTCATTTCCTCGTAATTTCTATTACCGGAAACTGATTTATCAAATTTTATATAGGATTTTTTGTATTGGACTCTAAACATTCATATAATTTAGTCTTATATCTTTATAAAATGATTCCATTCATATTCTATCCAAAACATTTTTCATTAAGAAATATACTTCTTGAATTCGATTCGAACCATTCCTGTTCAAAAATTTATTTTACTTGAACACACTTTTTCCTTACTAATCTAAAATCCATTATAAGTTGGACGTTTCTATGATAACAGCCAGCTCTAAAATCGACAAAGCTGTAATACCAAATGAGTCATACGTAGCTGGTCGTTAATAACGAATAAGGTTGTTAAGGCTGTTTATGGTTTGTACAACAACGAGCGATAGTTGTGACTGTGTCGATAATGAATCATAAAGCACCCTAACATGTTTAGTCATATTTCAGACTAGTTAGAGAGATTAAGTGAACGTGACCTGAATAATTCGCTTCATCTGAAAATCAAGTACAAAAGCTTTTAAATTTAAACAAGAAACTAATAAAGCATCTGATGGTTGGGTACAAGAAGAGATTACGGTGGGTATGTAGAGAAAGCGCGATAAGGGCAGTGTTTCCATAGTTTTTATATCAAAATATTTTGTTTGCCAAATAAATCAAATATTACTCTAGTAGAAACATAGTTTAATTTTCTACACATGGTGACGTCAACAGTTCTTTAATATCTGTCAAGGGTGTCCTGGCATTTAATTATTTACTATTCATTTAAATTTTTTTTATCTAATGATGCTGAGATGATGATAAATATTCAACAAATGTTGTTATCACCATTGGAATAAAATTAAACTCTAGGTTTCTACTGGAGCAATATTTTTTTTGGCCAAAAAAAGTTTTGCTATAAAAAGTGCAAACACTCACCTTCACTCGCGTTCTATACATCTCACCTTGAACTGAAGAAATTTACCTTGATTTTCTTACTAAAGAACATTTGAATCATCTTTTATTAAATACAATATATATTTTTATATGTCAAAATTAATAAAATTTTATTATATTACTGTTAATTAATAGGAAATGATAATATCTATCAAAAGTGACAGCTGCAGATCACACGAATTGACATGTAAATATGTGAAAGTAGATCCAGAAATTTTTTGTAGATATCAGATGGGTACTTCGTAAGAAAATTGGGGTATAGTTGCGTCTGAAGTTACTAGTTTCTGTAATAAACCTAACCTGCATGAAAAAAGAATATACCAATAACCTCATTTTGCATATTATTTTATAAATTTTTGACAATAGTTGAAATCACAAATTTATTTTTAAAGTCTACTGCTGGTTGGATTTGAACCTGGGGTTACTAGGTTAAGTCAGAAGATTAAAAACTTATGACAACCCTGGGGTGTACACAATGATTTGAACAAGGTTTCAACAAATTTAAGGGTCGTCTATAAAACACGTAATGCTGTTAAGAGGAATGGAGGGGGGAGCTGTCAGCATGCTGTTACATGGGGTGG